>PVKV010038306.1:0-14030 GCA_004027835.1 Alouatta palliata
AAGCAATTCTCCTGCCTCAGCCTCCTAAGTAGCTGGGACTACAGGCGCACGCCACCACGCCCAGCTAATTTTTGTATTTTTAGTAGAGACGGGGTTTCACCATGTTGACCAGGATGGTCTCGATCTCTTGACCTCGTGATCCACCCGCCTCGGCCTCCCAAAGTGCTGGGATTACAGGCGTGAGCCACCGTGCCCGGCCGATTTTTACATTATTTAAGAACGGTCAATTATTTTTCTTTTTTCTTTTTTTGAGACAGGGTCTTGCTCTGTCATACACTTTGGAGTGCAGTGGCATGACCACAGCTCCTGCAACCTCCATCTCCCAGGCTCAAGCCTCAAGCTATCCTCCACCTCAGCCTCCTGAGTAACTGGGACTACAAGCCCAAGCCAACATGTCCAACTAATTTTTTTTTTTTAGAAACAGAGTCTTGCTATGTTGCCAGGGTTGGTCTCGATCTCCTGGACTTAAGCAATCCTCCCACCTCAGCCTCCCAAAGTGTGGGATTACAGGCATGAGCCACTGCACCCATCCAAGAATAACCAACTCTAAAATGAAATAGATATGGAAAGGAAGTAGTAAGAATATTATGAGTTTTATACCATAAAATTTTTCTGTTAAATACTAGTGGGACTTGAATTCAGATTTCCTAGTAATCAAATCCTTTTAGCGAGGGATCCAAGATAGTCGATTAGGAGCAGCTCAGGATTGCAGCTCCCGGTGAAAGCGTGGAGAGTGAGTGGATGCCGAATTTCCAGACAGAATTTTACTGCCCACAGACCAGGAGATTCCCAGGTGGAGGAGCCCCACGGGTTGCCAGCACGGCTGGTTTGGCCGGCGCGGCCGTTCTCCCTACAAAATACATGGGTTTAGCTGGCAATTGGAGCTCTGGGAAGTCACAGTTGCCCATTCATATGATTAAAAAGGGGACTGAAACAGGGAGCCAGGCTAGGAGATGCCCAGGCAAAAAAGCGCCACGAATCTCAGCTCCGCTGTTACAGACAGAGCAGTGGGTCACCACATGGGGAATCACACAGATCCTGGCGCCTTTTCAACAGGTGACTGGAACACCTGGGAGACAGACCATTCAATTAAAAAAAAGACTTTGAGGCAGGGAGCCAGGTGATCAGGCTCGGCTGGTCCCACCCCAACAAAAAAACAGCAATCAGAAAGGCTCTGGATTGAGAGTTTCACAGCAAGCATAGCTGAACCTGGGACGGTCCAGCTCTGTGGGGGAGAGATGTTCACCATTACCGAGGCAGTACACCACTACGGAGGTAGTTCGCCATTGCCGAGGCAGCCCGCCATTGCCGAGGCAGCCTGCCATTACAGAGAGAGTCTGCCATTATACAGGTGGGCCGCCATTGCCCAGGCAGTTCTAACGACACCCCTATAAATAGGACTGCGGGGAAGTTCACATGGAAGCTGGGCAGGGCCCACAGCAGCTCAGCAAAGCTTCTGCAGGCGGACAGTGACTAGGCTGCCTCCTCGTTGGGCAGGGCAGCCCTGAAAAAAAGGCAGCAGCACAACAGAAACTCATAAATAAAGCCCTAACTCCCCAGGACAGAGCACCTGGGAAAAAAAAATTTAAAAAGGGGTTTATGAGTTCTGCTGCAACAAACTTAAACGTACCTGCCCAGCAGCTCTGAATGAACAACCGAGCTCACAGCTCAGCACCTGAGCTCCTATAAAGGACAGACTGTCTCCTCAAGCAGCTCCCTGACCCCCATATATCCAAAGAGTCACCTCATAAAGGAGAGCTCAGACTGACATCTGGTGGGTATCCTTCTGGGACAAAGATAGCAGAAGAAGAAACTGGCAGCAACCCTTACTGTTCTGCAGCTGCTGTAGGTGATCCCCAGGCAAGCAGGGCCTGGAGTGGACCTCAGCAGTCCTACAGCAGAGGGGCCAGACTGTTAGAAGGAAAACTAAGAAACAGAAAGAAATAACTTCATCATCAACAAATTGGACGTCCATTCAGAGACCCAATCTGAAAGTCAACAACTGCAAAGACGACAGGTGGATAAATCCACAAAGATGGGAAGAAACTAGTGCAAAAGGATGAAAACACCTGAAACCAGAACGCCTCTCCTCCTACAAGGGATCACAACTCCCCACCAGCAAGGGAACAAGGCTGGATGGAGAATGAGTGTGATGAATTGACAGAATCAGGCTTCAGAAGGTGGGTAATAAGAAACTTCTGTGAGCTAAAAAAACACGTTCTAACCCAATGCAAAGAAACTAAGAACCTTGAAAAAAGATTTGATGAAACACTAACGAGAACAAACAACTTAGAGAGAAATATAAGTGAATTGATGGAGCTGAAAAACACAACACAAGAACTTCGCGAAGCATACACAAGTTTCAACAGCCGAATTGACCAAGCAGAAGAAAGGATATCAGAGGTCAAAGACCAACTCAATGAAATAAAATGAGAAGGCAAGATTAGAGAAAAAAGGGTAAAAAGAATGAGCAAAGTCTCCAAGAAATATGGGACTATGTGAAAAGACCTAATCTACGTTTGATAGGTGTACCTGGATGTGACGGAGAGAATGAATCCAAGCTGGAAAATACTCTTCAGGATATTATCCAGAAAAACTTCTCCAACCTAGCAAGGCAGGCCAATATTCAAGTCCAGGAAATACAGAGAACACCACAAAGATATTCCTCAAGAAGAGCAACCCCAAGGCACATAATCGTCAGAATCACCAGGGTTGAAATGAAGGAGAAAATGCTAAGGGCAGCCAGAGAGAAAGGTCGGGTTACCCACAAAGGGAAGCCCATCAGACTCACAGTAGACCTCTCAGCAGAAACCCTACAAGCCAGAAGAGAGTGGGGGCCAATATTCAACATCCTTAAAGAAAAGAACTTTCAACAATGAGAACCCATGGACACAGGGAGGGGAGCATCACACACTGGGGTCTGTCTGGGGGAAATAGGGGCGGGACACGGAGGGTGGGGAGTTGGGGAGAGATAGTACGGGGAGAAATGCCAGATACAGGTGATGGGGAGGAAGGCAGCAAATCACACTGCCATGTGTGTACCTATGCAACAATCTTGCATGTTCTTCACATGTACCCCAAAACCTAAAATGCAATTTAAAAAAAAAAAATCCTTTTAGACAAAAGGCATGGAAGTAATATTTTTCATTGAGAGAATCAAATGCCTTGTTTTGTTGAGAAAATTACTTTGGTAGAAAATATTTTAGTGAAACTTAACTCAGAAATCACTTTGAACCAATAACCCATGAACGTAATATTAAAAGTTTCATTTCTTTTTTTTTTTTTTTTTTTTGAGACAGAGTCTCACTCCATCACCAGGCACCAGGCTGGAGTGCAGTGGCGCAACCTCGGCTGACTGCAACCTCCGCCTCCTGGGTTCAAGCAATTCTCCTGCCTCAGCCTCCCAAGTAGCTGGGACTACAGGCGCACACCACCACGCCCAGCTAATTTTTTTGTATTTTTTAGTAGAGACGGGGTTTCACCATGTTTACCAGGATGGTCTCGATCTCTTGACCTCGTGATCTGCCCGCCTCGGCCTCCCAAAGTGCTGGGATTACAGGCGTGAGCCACCACGCCCGGCCTTCATTTCATATTTTTAAAAGTAAACTTTTTTTTTTTTTATTACTCCTTTCTCTGTGTGTCTATAATTTGCTAACAAAAGCTTGGCAAAATTTTTCTCACTAGTGAATAATTTTGTATTTTTAAATATTTTATGCTAGATTGATATTAAAATATGCCAGCAAGACAGTACTGAATATGGGATGGCATTTAACATTTCTTCACTCAATAAACACTTAAGGAGCATAAATCACTTTCCTAGACATCCAGAAGACATCAAAATTACTAAGCTGTGGTCTTGTTTTCAAAATACTGTTCTTACATAATATAAAAATCAGAGGCCGGGCACGGTGGCTCACGCCTATAATCCCAGCACTTTGGGAGGCCGAGGCGGGTGGATCACGAGGTCAAGAGATCGAGACCATCCTGGTCAACATGGTGAAACCCCGTCTCTACTAAAAATACAAAAAAATTAGCTGGGCATGGTGGCGCACGCCTGTAGTCCCAGCTACTTAGGAGGCTGAGGCAGGAGAATTGCTTGAACCCAGGAGGCAGAGGTTGCGGTGAGCCGAGATCGCGCCATTGCACTCCAGCCTGGGTAATAAGAACAAAACTCTGTCTCAAAAAAAAAAAAAAAAAATCAGAATATAAGAATACACCTTTAGGCAGGGAGCAGTGGCTCATGCCTGTAAGCCCAGCACTTTGGGAGGCTGAGGCAGGCAGATTACAAGGTCAAGAGATCGAGACCATGCTGGCCAATGTGGTGAAACTCCGTCTCTACTAAAAAATATAAAAATTAGCCAGATGTGGTGGCGTGCACCTGTAGTCCCAGCTACTTCTGAGGCTAAGGTAGAAGAATCCCTTGAACCCAAGAGGTGGAGGTTGCAGTGAGCCGAGATCATGCCATTGCACTCCAGCCTGGTGATAGAGTAAGACACTGTCTCAAAAAAAAAAAAAGAATACACCTTTAATGAAAAGTATGCAAAACAGAAAAGACATAAGAAAAACACTTAAGGATGATAATCAGAAAACAATCTACAAAAAAGACAAAAATATAATCAAAAATTATCTCGACCATCAGGATAGTGAGACTGTTGCTATTTTTCATTTCCAAATTTCTCTAATCTTTTTAATTAAATTAATATTTTTAAAAATCTCCAATTGTACAATATTTTGGCTTCTCCAGTTACAATGCTTAATGTCAAGATTAACATTATTAACCTAACATTGCTTTTTAATTTAACCATTATTCTCCTAAAATGATTATTTTTTAATGTGTAGATTTTCAAAGTGGTCTATAAGAATTTTTAAACAAGCTAAAATAATTACTTTACAGCAATTATTTTTTAAGACAGGGTATCATCCTGTTACCTAGTCCAAAGTACAGTAGTATGATCACGGCTCATTGCAGCCTAGATCTCCCAGGCTCAAGCAATCCTCCTGCCTCAGCTCCCAAATAGCTAGGACTACAGGCATGCGCCACCATGCCCTGTTTATGTTTTACTTTTTGTAGAGACAGAGTCTCACTAATTTGCCAAGCTTGATTTTGAACTCCTGGCTGCCGGTGATTCTCCTGTCTCCGCCTCCCAGAGTGCTGGGATTATAGGCATGAGCCACATCACCCAGTCCCACAATTCTTTAAAATGAGCAAAAGGTAGCCAGGTACGGTGGCTCACATCTGAAATCCCAGCACTTTGGGAGGCTGAGGGGGGTGGATCACCTGAGATCAGGAGTTCAAGACCAGCCTGGCCAACATGGCAAAACCCCATCTCTACTAAAAAATACAAATAATTAGTGGGGCGTGGTGGTGGATACCTGTAATCCCAGCTACTGGAAGGCTGAGACACGAGAATTGCTGGAATCCAGAGGCAGAGGTTGCAGTGAGCTGAGATCGTGCCATTGCACTCCAGCCTGGGCAACAGAGTGAGACTCCATCTCAAGGAAAAAAAAAAATTTGCTGGGCGTGGTGGTGGGCCCCTGTAGTCCCAGCTACTTGGGAGACTGAGGCAGGAGAATCACTTGAACCCAGGAGGTAGCAAATGCAGTGAGCCAAGATTGCATCACTGCACTCCAGCCTGGACAGCAGAGTAAGATTCCGTCTCAAAAAAGAAAAAAAAAATTAGAACACTAGTTGCTGATATAGTAGGGGGGTAGAACTGACTGAGAAGGAACATGAGGGAACTTTCTTAGGTGATGCAACTATTCCCTACCTTGATCTTGATGTAGGTATATATTTGTCACAACTGATGTAACTGTACCCTTAAGATTTATAATATCACATATTAATAAAGCCTTACTTTAAAAAAAAAATAGCAATCTTCCTGCATAATTAGTGTGTTTATCCAGAAATATCTTCAATCAAAGTGTTTGTGATTGAAAAAAATAAAACCACCCTCAGGTGAGAATCTTAGGCAGCCAGGGGGTAGTGCATATATATATATATAGAGAGAGAGAGAGAGAGAGAGAGAACATACACATACACACATATATACTCATACATATATACACACATGCATATATATATATATACACACACACATGCATATTTTATTTATTTATTTATTTTTAAAGATGGAGTCTTGCTCTTGTCACCCAGGCTGGAGTGCAATGGCACGATTTCAGCTCCCTGCAACCTCTGCTTCCTGGGTTCAAGTGATTCTCCTGCCTCAGCTTCCAGAGTAGCTAGGATTACAGGCACCTGCCACCACATCCAGCTAATTTTTGTATTTTTAGTAGAGACAGGGTTTCACCATGTTGGCCAGGCTGGTCTCGAACTCCCGACCTCAAGTGATCCACTCGCCTCAGCCTCCCAAAGTGCTGGGATTACAGGTGTGAGCCACCACCCCTGGCCGCATAGGTATTTTTTTTTTTTTTAAAGGCAGGGGGCTGGGCATGGTGGCTCATGTCTGTAATCCCAGAACTTTGGGAGGCTGAAGTAGGCAGATATCACCTGGGGTCAGGAGTTTGAGACCAGCCTGGCCAAAATGGTGAAACCCCATCTCTACTGAAAATACAAAAAATTAGTGGGGCATGGTGGCGGGCACCTGTTGCCTCGGGAGGCTGGGGCATGAAAATCACTTGAACCCAGGAGGCAGAGGTTGTGCCACTGCACTCCAGCCAGGACAAGAGAGGGAGACTCCATCTCAAAAGAAAAAAAAAGGCAGGGAGATAGGGTGGAGTGGGGCAAGAAAAGCAGGAAACTACTAAAATTTAATTTTACCAAAGTGCTAATCACTTTGTAAATATGGCAGAAAAAGCTGTATCTACAACACTGAAGATAATCATAGTACTGGGTTATGAAGGTTAGCATTGACAGTAAGTAATCTTATGTTAAAAATAAAACAAACCCACAAACCACTGGTGTGAAAACCAGAGAAACTCCTCAAATGTTACTTTCAAATTAATAGTTCCTTGACATTCAGCAAAGGTAATTATTAAGTCTCCTTTATGAAGCCGAAAAGAAAGTATTCCCAGACAGAAAGAAGAAAGACATAATCACATGTAAAATTTGTGAACTCATACTTAATTTACTTTTTTAAATTTTATTTATTTATTTATTTATTTGAGATGGAGTCTCGCTTTCTTGCCCAGGCTGGAGTGCAGTGGCACAATCTCACCTCACTGCAACCTCTGCCTCCCAGGGTCAAGCGATTCTTTTTTGGTGTTGTTGTTTGTTCTGTTTGCCTTTGAGTAACAAATATCTGTCTTTCTTTTCTTTTTTTTTTTTTGTATTTTAGGTTTTGGGGTACATGTGAAGAACATGCAATATTGTTACATAGGTACACATATGGCAGTGTGATTTGCTGCCTTCCTCCCCATCACCTATATCTGGCATTTCTCCCCATACTACCTCTCCCCAACTCCCCACCCCCCGCTGTCCCTCCCCTATTTCCCCCCTCTTTCTTTTTTTTCTTTTATTTTTTTGGCAAGCAATTCTTGTGCCTTAGCCTCCTGAGTAGCTAAGATTACAGGCACCTACCACCACACCCAGCTAATTTTTTAATTTTTTTGTAGAGACAGGGTTTACACTATGTTGGCCAGTCTGGTCTCGAACTCCTGACCTCAAGTGATCAATCCACTTTGGCTTCATAAAGTGCTGGGATTACAGGTTTGAGTCACCATGCCTGGCCAGTAAAATTCATACTTAAATACTTCTTGGGTTTACTTCATGATATAACAACATCTACTATCCATTACTGAGAAATTTCTGTTCTAGATACTTAGAGATCACTTTCTGTGGGTATCTGACTGCCTTTGTTCAGAACTATCTTTTCAAGGATGTTTGTGCAGCAAACAGCCTAGGAGAACAGAGATAATGTCTCCTGTTGGAGTAAAGTAGGCATGCGTTATTATAAAAGATTCAGGTTTCCGAAGCTCAGAGTTCCTCTCCTGGAACATAACCCATTGCAGGACAAGAGCTCAGGGAATCAACATAAGAAAATGCTGGTACTCTGCTACCGCTATTGGTATAAAAAACAAAGTCCTCTGTCTCTGATCTAGGAGTCTCAGGCCTTCCTCCAGCACTTACGAAAATGTGGCAAACAAACTTAGCTTGCAAATAAGGTAAAATCTCAGATCCTCCACAGACCTCAATAATATTGTATTACGCTTTATGTACCTTATGTCTAATTCCCACAGCAACACGGCAGATGTTATACCTCTTTTGCAGATGAGGATAATGAACTTCCAAGAGCTTAAGTAAATTAGCCTTAAATCACATAAACTAAGAGTGGCAAATCTGATTGCATCCACATCCAAAGCACAGGATCCTTCCACCATAATACAAGATTTCCTAAATAAATTTACCTTAAGTCCTGTGTGGTTTCCAAGTTCCTATGAACAATATCAGCTATTTTTCCCATTAATGGACTAAAATATAAATGCTGATCTGCGAGGCAAGAGGAAAATTCTGACAGCAGTTTAATATCAAACCTATTAAAGGAAACATACAAAGGAGATCATTAGCATTTACTTTCACTTAAAATACAAAGTTACAAAATTAAAAGCAATCAAAACAGTAACATACTACTCACATAAAATTATTTTTTTCTAAAAATGATTATTATTATTATAAAAGTAACAAATGGTAACAAAAAGATATTGCAGAAAGATTTTAAAAGGGGGAAAATCACTAAAAATTATTTGAATTATATACTTAATTTCTTGAGATGACAGAACAATTTTGACTCAAGGTTGCATATAAACAAATATAACAACTGCTACTACAAGAGTGCTATGAAAAACTTTATAATTTTATTTTCTTGAGGCAGAGGTTCGCTCGTCGCCCAGCTGGACTGCAATGGCACAATCTTGTTTCACTGCAACCTCCACCTACCAGGTTGAAGCAATTCTCCTGCCTCAGCCTCCCAAGTAGCTGGGTTTACAGGTGCCCACCACCACATCCAGCTAGTTTTTGCACTTTTAGTAGAGACGGGGTTTCACCATGTTGGACAGGCTGGTCTCGAACTGCTGATCTCAAGCGATTCAGCCACCTCGGCCTACCAAAGTGCTAGGATTACAGGCGTGAGCCACCACACCCGGCCTCAGAATTTTTAACAGGAGAAATGATCCAATTTTTCCATGAGTAAATGGCAAGACAAAAGAGAGGAAAAAGGGACTGTTATAAATTGTATGACCTTGAATTCACTAAAAAACAAGCATAAGAAAGTTCATGGCTGGGCGCGGTGGCTCACGCCTGTAATCCCAGCACTTTGGGAGGCCGAGGCAGGTGGATCACTTGAGGTCAGGAGTTCGAGATCTGCCTGGCCAACATGGTGAAACCCCATCTCTATTTAAAAAAAAAAAAGAAAGTTCATAACAACACCCAAATGTCTATCAAGAGTACAACAGATAAACTACACATATTCATACAATAGAATAAAATTACAGAATCATAAACATAATGGATAAATCCTTAAAATATACTGAACAAACTAAACTATAAGGGTACATACTACAGGATTCAATTTATATAGAAACAAATTAATTTAATGGTGTTAGAGATCAAGATCCTCTTGGAGTGAGAAGACTAAAGAGAACATGAAAAGAACTAATGATGTTGTCTCCTGATCTTCGTGCTGTTACATAGAAGTAATCAGTATATTAAAATTTATCATGCTGTATACTTATGATTGGTGTAATTTTATATATTTTTTTCTGTAAAGTTTACTTTAAAAGAGACGAAAAAAACTTAAAGAGACACAGTAATTGTGAACCTTACTCAGAAACTGATTTAAACAAACTGCCTATAAAAAGACCTTTATAAGACAATCAAGAAAATTTGAACACAGATAAGGTACTAGGTAATACTAAAAATTTTAATTTAATTTCATCAATTGTATTATGTTTTTAAGAGACAGTGTCTCACTATGCTGCCCAGGCTAGACTTGAACATCTAGACTCAAGTGATCCTCCCACCCCAGACTTTTTATTAAAACTAAAAAAAAAAAAAATTGTTGTGGGTACTTAGTAGGTATATATATTTATGGGGTACATGAGATTTTGATACATGAATGCAATGCAAAATAAACACATCATGAAGAATGTATTCATTCCCTCAAGTATTTATCCCTTGAGTTACAAAAAATCGAATTATATTATGTTATTTTAATATGTACAATTAAGTTATTATTGACTATAGTTACCCCATTGTGCTGTCAAATAGTAGGTCTTATTTATTCTTTCTATTTTTTTATTACCCATTAACTATCCCCACTTCCCCCACAAACCCCCGTTACCCTTCCCAGCCTCTGGTAACAATCTTTCTACTGTCTACGTATATGAGTTCAATTGTTTTGATTTTGAACTCCCATGAATAAGTGAGAGCAAGCAATGTTTATCTTTTTGTGCCTGGCTTATTTCACTTAACATAATAATTTCCAGCTCCACCCATGTTGTTGCAAATGACAGGATCTCATTTTTTTAATGGTTGAATAATACTCCATTGTGTATATATACACCACATTTCCTTTATCCATTCATCTGTTGATGGACACTTAGGTTGCTTCCAAATCTTAGCTATTGTATACAGTGCTGCAACAAATACAAGAGTGCAGATATCTCTTCAATATACTGATTTCCCTTCTTTTGGGTATATACCCAGCAGTGGGATTGCTAGATCATATGATAGCTCAATTTTTAGTTTTTGGGGGAACCTCCAAACTGTTCTCCACAGTGGTTGTATTAATTTACATTCCCAACAACAATGTATAACGGTTCCTGTTTCTCCACATCCTCACCAGCATTTGTTATGGCCTGTCTTTGGATACAAGTCATTTTAACTGTGATGAGATGATATCTCCTTGTAGTTTTGATTTGCATTTCTCTGATGTTGAGCACCTTTTCATAAACCTGTTTGACATTTGCACATCTTCTTTTGAGAAATGTCTACTCAAATCTTTTGCCCATTTTTCATCAATTATACTTTTTCCTATCAAGTCTTCTGTGCTCTTCATATACGCTGGTTGTTAATCCCTTGACAGGTGTGTAGTTTGCCAATATTTTCTACACTTCCGTGCACTGTCGATTTACTTTGTTGATTGTATCCTTTGCTGTGCCACCTCAGCCTTCTGAGTAGCTGAAACTACAAGCATGTGCCACCATGCCCAGCTGGTTCTATATTTTTAAAAAGTCCTTCTCTCAGAAAAACATACTGAGGTATTTAAAGATAAAATGATGTCATTATTAAAATATACTAAAGTATACTGAGAATGGGAGGTGATACAGATAAAACAAGACTGGCTATATGTTGATAATTGTTGAAGCTGGAGGACGGGTACATGGGACTTCGTTGTACTACTCTTTCTCCTTCCGTAAATGTTTAAAATCTTCTATAATAAAAAGTTTTTTTTTTTAATTTGGATTTCTTGGGAGGCCAAGGTGGGAGGATCCCTTGAGCCCAGGAGTTCAAGATCAGCCTGGGCAACATGGTGAAACCCCATCTCTACTAAAAATATAAAAATCAGCTGGGCTTGGTGGCATGCACCTGTCGTTCCAGATACTTGAGAGGCTGAGGTAGGAGGATGGATTGAGCCTGGAAGTTTGAGGCTGCAGTGAGCCCTGGTTGTACCACTGTAACAGAGCCAGACCCTATCTCAAAAGAAAAAATATATATATGGATTTCAAATACATGTTAATTATCCTTGCCATAATCTATCATATCGTACTAATTCAGAATAATCTATCCCATTTAAATCACTAAAAATTATATTTATAAAACATAAGTTCATAGATATTTTAGCAAGATCACTGTACTACTTCTTATTTTGAAATAAAGAAAAATTTAAAAGAAATGCCTGATTCACTGTAAAATACAATCACAGGTGTAATTTAATTAATATAGTAATTGTAAAACACAAAAGATGACCTATTTTACAAGTGATTTGTTCAAGCTGCACAATATACATAATGCAATGTTGCTTTGAAGAGAAATAAAATGTTGTGACCTATTATCAACACTGACCAAATTTAATCCCAAAGATCTAGTGAGTAGATAATTCATACTGGTAACAAAAGGAATAAGATTACTCTGCTTACCCTCAATATAGTTGTAGGTAGACAGTATAAAAGACAGATGGGTTTAGATAGATTAACTAAAACCACAAATTAGTAGATACAAAATTTCTAAACCTAGAGAACTGTTCTGTCCCTTAATTTAATCCAGCTCATGTAATAAAAGCCTACAGAGTTTACCAATATATGTCTATAAGTATTTATTATAGTTTAAGCTTTAAGAGGCAATATGTTAAAAATATTTTAAAAATCAGAATGGTCGCTCCTCTCTGTCTACAAATAAATAGCCTGTTGTTTCTCTTTCATCTTAGTCAAGCCTTTCCTGTCCGGTTTCTATTTGACCTAGAGGGAGAGTTGCTCTGTAGTTTTTAATATCCTCCTATCTCTTTCTCACGCTGATTTTTCTCTTTCCTCCTTAACATTTGCCTTACTTCACTAACAACAGACTACAATCATACAGAATTCTTAGATTAAAAAATTCAAAGTTTTCAGAAATAGATGAAGATTTCCCAAAATGAGTCTGCTATTATCTCAGCCCTTTTATAAACAAAGAGCTTGTGATATATACTTAGAGAATAAATTTCTCTATACTCACAAGATTTCCTATTTTTCTGGATGATTATACTTTGGCAACATGCTAAAAGCAGAGCTGTGTATAGTATAGGAAACAGATCTGAATACTGTCCACAGCGGTGGACCTGAAGCTCACTTTCTTTAAAAAGCTTCTAAGTCACCTATAAGCTCTGGTCATTGCCTCTCCATAAAAATGGAGTAACAGACAAGTAGCTACAGATGCTACTTCTAGGTTTTTGTTGATAGACAATTAATCAAGAATCTTTCCTTTCTGAAGTATTCTTCTAGAAAAGACGATTCAAAAAGGCTAGTTCATAAATAGATGTGACTCTATCTTATTTATATTTCACCTAATTACATACGTAGAAAATTATACTATTCCCCACTCTTAAAGAGGGAATATATGAAATACTTTCTTTTTTCTCTTAAAGAATACATGGCCAGGCATGGTAGCTCATGCATATAACCCCAGCACTTTGGAAGGCCAAGGAGGAAGAATTGCTTGAGCCCAAGAGTTTAAGACCAGCCTGGGCAACATGGCAAGGCTCTTAAAAAAAAAAAGGGTGGGGAGAGAGAAAGAGAAAGAAAAGAGAAAAGAATACACATTACACAATCAAAAAGTTTCAAACTAAACTGAGTTTACTATTATTATTATTTATTATTTTTTTTTTTTGGTATTTGGCTCAGCCAAAAACTGAGTTTAAACCTATTTTTTACAATGAAGCTTGACAAGCAATCAGCTCCCTGTTCTTTTCCTTCAAGATTTCACTGTGTTAACCCTGAAAAGGATAACCCTGACCTTCAAGATGTACCCAGAGTACTTGCCTTTCTAGCCTTCTCCATGATTCTGTAACTAGTGCTTCAACTAGCGGGTCGAAGGCCTCACCAGTAAACCTTAAGAAAAAAGAAAGAAAGAATCCTCCATATATAATCATTTTAAAATCATCAGAAACATATGCAATAAGAATTATAATGCAAAAGTGAACCTCAAGTTATCTTCCTCTTATATGGGCAGTCCTTATTTCTGGTCCACTTTTATTTCAGTATTCTGATTTCTTGGTAAAGTCTAATAAACATCTATACTTTATCCCTCTCACCCTTTTATCTGCTCATTTTAATATGCATGCCACTGACCAATGATAATGTTCAACAATATATTTATGTTAAAAGTACCTATAATATGTCTTACTAGGCCGGGCGCGGTGGCTCACGCCTGTAATCCCAGCACTTTGGGAGGCCGAGGCGGGTGGATCACGAGGTCAAGAGATCGAGACCATCCTGGTCAACATGGTGAAACCCCGTCTCTACTAAAAATACAAAAATTAGCTGGGCATGGTGGCACGTGCCTGTAGTCCCAGCTACTTGGGAGGCTGGGGCAGGAGAATTGC
>PVKV010038307.1:0-14049 GCA_004027835.1 Alouatta palliata
TCCCTCCCCATCCCCACGTCCCTTCCCAACCCCACGTCCCTCCCTACCCTGAGATGTCTGAAGCAACCAGAGAGCACAAATGGACCAAGGAGAAGGTAAAACACACCAGGTGGTGGCTCCCCAACCCAGCCCCACGCCCCCATGACAGCAGGACTTCTGCAGAGTCTCTGCCACTCCTGAGCCACACCGGGCTGTGCCTCTGGGCTCCCTGGACCAAAATCTTGTCAGCCAGCCCCACCCCATTAGCAGTCCGGCCCCTGCTCTCACCAGTTGCCCCAGAGTGACTTTGAGCCGGTGACTCCCGGGGCTCCCCATTCCGTACTCTGCCCTCACCTCCTGCTGCCCCAGGGTCAACCTCCCTGGGCTCTTTGGGCTCGCATCTCCAAGTACCTGGGTGCCCCAATGCCTGCCCTCACCAGTTTCCCTAGGGTGACTTTGGGCAGGTGACTCCTGGGGCTCCCCACTCCATACTTGGCCCTCACCTCCTGCTGCACCATGCCTGAGTTCCCTGGGCTCTTTGGGCTCCTGTCTCCAAAACCTGGGTCCTGGCCCTCCACCACCCCCATCTCAGAGTGGCAACTCGGGCATCACACTGATGTGTCCCCACCACTCCGCAGAGGAGTGGAATGTCGTGATGTCACAGTCCTCCTAGGAACTGTCATTACTGCCACTAGACCGGCATTTGATGTTAAGACCCAGCGTTCTCGCCCTATTTCTGGTCCCTCTGGTTGTGCAGCACAGATTTTCAGCCGAAATAGAAATGGGGATCATTCGACCTAGCAGTGAAGGTTTCAGGCTGCCTTACTCCTTTAACACAGACATTGACACTGTGAAAAGCCTACACCTCTCCTATGAGCTCAAAATGTTGACAGTGTCTCTGAGTGGCAATGGGAGAACTGGTTTGGTTTTCTCCCAGGCTTCTACTTTCCAGAGAGACTTTAACATTTTTTCTGAGTTCTCCACCTCATATTTGAATTCTCCGTGGTTCTGGGGCCAGAGTGCCCTTCAGTCAGTGGTTTCTGGAGTGAGATCTGCTTCTCTTCTGTGGAACAGATCTTGGGAAACTGAAGTTGACAGCTTGAATCTTCCTCATCTCATCTCAACCTGGGGTACTTTGAATGCCACAGGGTAAATACGGGGCATCTTTCTGAAGCATCAGTGTCCCTTGATCCCTTGATTGTCTTGAGAGAGACAAAACGTGAATGGACTTAGGGTTGAGAGTCACATAGATTTCTAAGAGTATAGCAGACTTCTCTCTGAAACGAGGCTTGGGTTGTCCTCTTCCTGTTAAATTCCGATTTAACAGAAAGGCTGCCTTCTGCCATGAGGATACACTGATGTGAAAGTTGGAGAGGTACTGGTGCCCTTCTTAACACCAACAGACGTGTGAGGATGTATGACTCTAAACCACACAGTGTACAGTTCCTGCCTACTTTGTATTGACTTTTCTACCTCTGCCTCTGGTTTTGGTCCTTGGCAGCTGCTGATTTGTGGCAAAATCCCAGAGGTTGGAGTCAGAAGACTGAGTTTAAGTTCCATTACTGCCTTGGTTTTAGCCACAGCATCAGTCCCTCTCAGTCACTGATTGAGACACCACCTTGTACAGTTGTTGGTGGGATTAAATCAGATGCTGTATAAATAGAGTATTTTGTAAAACCTGTGAAGTAGGGGCTGGGCGCGGTGGCTCACGCCTGTAATCCCAGCACTTTGGGAGGCAAAGGTGGGCGTATCATGAAGTCAAGAAATCGAGACCATCCTGGCTAACATGAAGAAACCCGATGTCTACAAAAAACAAAAATTAGCTAGGTGCAGTGGCATGCACCTGTAGTCCTGGCAACTCAGGAGGCTGAGACTGGAGAATCACTTGAATCCGGGGGTGCAGGATGCAGTGAGGACATGGCACCACTGCACTCCAGCCTGGGGGTGAGGACATGGCACCACTGCACTCCAGCCTGGGGGTGAGGACATGGCACCACTGCACTCCAGCCTGGGGAAAAGTGAGACTCTGTTTCAAAAAAAAAGCAAAACTGTGAAGTAGGATGTGACTGTAGGGGCTTGTAGTTCTCATGAGTATCACTGCTCTTTTCCCAGGTGAGAGAATATCATCAGCACAACAGCCCTGGTGTTGGTACAGGAGGAACCGACACCAAAAGGCAAATGAATAATGGCAGCGAGCCTGAGACAACCAATTCTGCTGGCTGCCAGTCACCTGAGCATGTGAGTCTTGGCTGGGCAGGCTCCAGGGGACAGAGGGCCCAAGGGACAGTAGAGGGTAACTGTTAAGATGGTGAAAGAACTGCTGGGTAGTGGTTAAGAATCCCGGCTTTAAATCCTATTGCTAGATCTGCTAGGGATATGATTTAGGGCAGATTGCTTGAGCTCTTTGGGCCTCTGTCTTTTCACGTCTGTAAAATAGGGGTGGTATTGTTTTAGTAAATTTGTGAAGTTTCAATGAGATTTGCTCTTGTGTTTATGTTAATCCCTAGTACAGGGCCTGCTGTGAACACCTCTCCCCCTTGGGCTTGTGTTTCCTGAGGAGGTGGAGTTAGAGAGTATCACAGGTTTCTGTTAGCTCTGAGAGTCCGAGATTTCAAGGCCTATTAGAGTGGAAACCTTGGGTCCAGTGGCTCTTGTCTGCCTTTTACGTCCCATATCCCCACTGTGAAGAACCATACCTGACCGGTATGTGCTCAGTGGTTATTGAATGAATGCACCTTTGTAAATCACAAGCTGGCAGAAGGGTGGGCTTTTCTCACACTCCATCTCTGAAGATTGATGTTACAGTCCTTTCGAGAGAATCTAGTTTCAGACTTTGGGTTCTGTGGCTGCGGGTGGAAACCAACAAAGACCCAAATCCTCTTTCTTTGGGAGCTTGAGGAGAGTTTACTAGTTTATGTTCCCATTAGGTCTGAGAACTTTGACTCTAAACTCCATTGCTGGCCCCTGCCTGCCACTTCGTGGCCTGGGGAATAGAGTCGAGGGGGCCACCTTCAGTCACCTTCCTTTGACTCTCCCCATAGAAACAATAGAACCAAGCTTAGCTGGATGAAATAACGTGATTTGTTCGTTTGCTCATGACATGACTGCTGGGTTTGGGGGGCACTGAGATACAGAGGCCCCAGTCTTTTCTCACCCACTCCCATCCTGGGGAAGAAGACTCACCCCTCAGATTCCACCCCATCCCACAGGGTCCCTGATAACCTGGTTCCATGGGTGGTCCTGTCCTGGGGCATTGGTGGCATTCTGGGGGCATGTCTTGCTGTGCCATCTGTGTCACCCCCTAGTAAGAGCGCTGTCTTCCTCTTTCTGTAGGAAAACAAGCCAAGCCACCACCATCAGGCAGTGCTCAGGAGGCAGATAGAGGTGAGTGGAGGGTGTGGAGTTCCCTCCTGTCCTCTGGAAAAGGTTGCTTTGCTTCTCTTTCAGCACGTACTTGTCTTTTCTCCCACAGGCTCAGGCTCACAAAATCGGTGCTGTGGAGAGAGCACTATATTTCACGGAGAGTGCGGCCTGGCAGCTAGAAGGTGGGAATCTGGGCACCCCATCATCCTTCAAGCTGGCACTTGGACAGGCTTTTAGGGGTAGTCCCTTGGGCCTCATCTCAACCTTTCTCATTCCAGGAGACTGCAGATACCTATCTGGCCGCCTGCAACATGCCTCCCAGTACGTGGAGGACTTGAAGCAGGCTCTATCTGATGTCTCCACACAGAAAAAGGTGGCAGACAGGGTGAGTCCAACCACCTGCCCCGTCCCCTGGCATCCCAGCTTCCCAGAGGGAGGAGTGAGTCTAAAGGTCCCTTTTTCAGGATGGAGCATCCTTCCCAGAAGGCAGCACGGGCCATTTCTTGCTGCTGTTGTGTGTGGTTGTTAGAGGCAGGCTGTGGGTGAGTTGAGGGTGCTGTAGGGAGTGAGCACGGGACACAGAGCTTGGAGGCCAAGTACCCGTCCTGCCCTTACCTGGCTGTGGCCTTGGCCAAATCCTAGGTGGGGGTTAGGGTACTTCTACCATGAAGGCACGGAAGAGTATCTTCCCGTTAGTGTAGAGAGAGGGAACACGTGTTTGTGTCTATGTGTGTATCATGGTAAGATACATAAAACATGTTTGTAAGGATACATTAAAAAGTGAGGAGAGGGGAACAATGTGAGTGGGAGATATTTCCCTTTTGTACCTTCTGAGTTTTGGACTATGTTGTGAACCTATTGTCCTTTCAAAAGGTCAAGAAAAGATTAATTTCCTCCTTCTTATCTGTGCCTCTACTCCCTGGGAAGAATGGGCTTAGAGAATCAGAGAAACCTTAGGGGTTGAAATCCCAGCTCTGTCTCAGTGATCTTAGGCAAGCACCTAATCCTTAATACCCCCTGTTTTTCATCTGTACAATAGAGGTAATAATGGTAACCGTCTCCTGGTGGTTGTGAGGATTAAATGGGATTGTTAGCATAGTGCCTGGTAAAGCATTCAATGAAGAGTCCAACAGTGGTAGTAATAACAGTCATAACGTTAGCAATATTATGTGATCTCTCCGGGCTCCTTAGCCAGCTATAAATTCAGTCTCTTTCCCTGTCCCTTCCACCCTTACTGAGTTCCTTGAAAAACAAATGAGGGCCCGAGGCTCACACCTGTAATCCCAGCACTTTGGGAGACTGAGGTGGGCAGATCACCTGAGGTTGGGAGTTCGAGACCAGCCTGAACAGCATGGAGAAAGCCTGTCTGTACTAAAAATACAGGATTAGCCAGGCATGATGGTGCATGACAGGAGGCTGAGGCAGGAGAATCGCTTGAACCTGGGAGGCAGAGGTTGTGGTGAACCGAGATCACGCCATTGCCCTCCAGCCTGGGCGACAAGAGCGAAACTCCATCTCAAAAAAGAAAAGAAAAACAAATGAGGCCATGGACTTGCCTTGAGAACATGCCAGGTGGAATTGAGAGGGAGGAGGTGTTACTGTGGAGTAGTCACTGCAGCTGTTGTCCCTGGTCGGCCAGGTGCTGCTCTGTCTGCTGTATCCTGACTTAAACTTTCTGTATTTGTAGTGCAACGAGGAGTTAACAAAGGACAGGGACAGCCTGAGTCTGGAACTGTACAGGAACAGGTGGGATGGGAGGTCTGGGGGCCCTTAGTGTGGGAGGTGTGCTGGGGGTAAGGTGGGATGGGAGGTCTGGGGGCCCTTAGCGTGGGTAGTGTGCTGGGAGGTGGGGGGTACAGGTGAGCATGGTGAGGGGGTCATAGAGGTTTGCGTGGGTGCCGAGCAGAGCTCTAGTGCCGGCTGTGCCACTGACTCATGGGGTAGCCTCGGGCAACTCATGTCTTCTTTGTGGCCTGCCACCTGTGATTTTTAATTCCTGGGGTCTCTTCCAATGCCACGGTTCTGTGGTGGTTGTGGGGTGAGGGTTGAGGGTTGATCACCAAAGCGGTCCTTTCTGTTCTTCGTTCATGCCTTTTTCTCCTGCCTCTGGCCATAGGATAATCAATGAGGAACTGCAGAACAAGAACACCAAACTGGAAGAACAACTTAGACTCCTGCAGTCCGAAAAGTCCAGCATCCAGCTCGATGTCCAGGAGCTGCAAAGAAAGCTGGACAGCACCAAGCTCCTGCTGCCACAGGTGAGAGGCTGCAGCCCTGGGGGTTGTGGGAGCCCCAACCATCTGGGGCCATGGTCTAGGGATCGTGCAGGGTATGGACAGGCTGCAGCCCAGAGCTGGAAAATCTGGGTCCGGGTGCTGGTCCCACCATGGAATCCTTTAGAGTGTGCTAAAAATCTACCAGTTGTGGCCCTGCCTGGGGAATCAGAATCTCAGGGTTAAGACTTAGAAAAAAAATTTCAAAGCATCATGGATGAAAACCATTATTTTATAGGTGAGATTTCTGTGGCTAGCTCATGAGTCGATTTCCTTCTGAGGTTTAAAGCAACACGTTCACTATTTCAGCAGCAGCTACAGGAGGAGGCCATGCACCTGAAGCAGGAGGCTGAGAGAGTGGCAGGAGAACTCCAAACCCAGCTGGATAAAAATAAATGCTGGAATCACTTGTGCCAGCAACAGGAAGAAAAGATTAGGAAGCAGAATGAGAAGATCCAAGAGCAGGAGCACAAGATGCTGGAACAGCAGGAGAAGATCAAGCAGCAGGAGCACAAGATCCAGGAGCAGGAGCACAAGATGCTGGAACAGGAGGAGAAGACCCAGGAGCAGGAGCACAAGATGCTGAAACAGCAGGAGAAGATCGAACAGCAGGAACACAAGATGGTGGAACAGCAAGAGAAGACCCGGGATCAGCAGCACAAGATCCGTGAGCAGGAGCACAAGATGCTGGAACAGCAGGAGAAGATTCAGCAGCAGGAGCACAAGATGCTGGAACAGCAGGAGAAGATCCGGGAGCAGGAGCACAAGATGCTGGAACAGCAGGAGAAGATCCGGCAGCAGGAGCACAAGATGCTGGAACAGCAGGAGAAGATCCGGCAGCAGGAGCACAAGATGCTGGAACAGCAGGAGAAGATCCAGCAGCAGGAGCACAAGATGCTGGAACAGCAGGAGAAGATCCGGGAGCAGGAGCACAAGATGCTGGAACAGCAGGAGAAGATCCGGGATCAGGAGCAGAAGATGCTGAAACAGCAGGAGAAGATCCGGGATCAGCAGCACAAGATCCGTGAGCAGGGGCAGAAGATGCTGGAACAGCAGGAGAAGATCCGGGAGCAGGAGCAGAAGACCCGGGAGCAAGAGGTAAGGCTACGGGTGCTGGAGGAGACACTATGGGAACTGCGGTGGAAGGCCGAGCTCTGGTGGAGCAGGCACAGGCACGTGCAAACCCTGGAGACCATGCAGGTCGACCTCATCACAACTTGGCAGGTGGTGGTTGGCTCCCTCTGCTTTTCCAGCAGTCTGTGGCCTATGGTGTAAATGGTGGGAAGAAGGGTGGTGAGATTTGAGGCTGGGGAGGGACGGTGCTCTAGGCAAGGGAGGGAGTCACTTAGTCCTGGAGCTAGGGGCTTGTGCAGGTGACAGAGCCCCACAGTGTTCTGGCTACTTTATGGGCCCAGAATCTGGAATCTAGCCACTACCTGCCCTGACGCCTGTCCTGCTGGTGGGGCTGAAGAGGCTCAGCGTCTATGTCGGCGGAAGCCAGACCAGTTCCTGGGTCACCTGCAGCAGTACGTGGCCACCTATCACAGCTGACCTTTGACAAGGAGGCACTGCACAGCCAGTTACTGCTGCTGGTCCAGCTTGTGGACCAGCTGCAGCAGCAGGAAGCTCCGGGCAAAGCTCTGTCCAAGGTGGCACCAACAGTTGCAGGAAACCTAACTGAGGCAGTTGCTGAAGGCAGGGCCCCGAGGGGGGCAACTGGCAACCTCCTGCCTTCTCACTGTCTTTCCTGGCCCCTTAGGAGCATGCGCATGCTGCAATCCAGAACCAACAGGCCCAGTGCAGCCTCACAGCTCTCCTTTGGAAAGGTAGGGGAGACCGCTCAGAGGAAGAGGAGAGAGCCCCCAGGAAGAACGGGGGATTGTTGGCAGCGTAGGATTGAGGAGTTGGAAGAGACCTTTAAAACAGCTGGTCATTATGCCGACTGGGTGTCTGCACTAAGTTCAGCATCAATATGGTGACCTCCTGGGAGTGGGGGAGCACCAGGGTTGCCTACGGATGGGTGAACTGGCTCAGATCAGAACTCCCCGTGCTGATTGGTAGTGGGATTCCAGCTGGGCAACATAGTGAGCCCTTGGCTCTTCAAAAAAGTACAAAGAACAGCTGCTGTTTTCCTTCTGGGGAGGGGCTGACCCAGGGTTACAGAGTGAGGGTGGGGGCAGAGGTGGGCCCACTGTTACTTCCCTTGTTGGGTTGGCTGAGGGCCCCTCTAACCACCCCGCATAGGAGATGGACAGGACAGGGAGGAGGAGGAGGTGCTTCGGCCCATGAGCAGCATCCTGAAAGACCTGGAGAGCCGGGAGGCCATGGTCCCATCTTCACTGCCTCCCACAGTGGTCCCTCCCAGACTCCCTTATGTTCTTGGTTTCCTGCCTTCTGATTTCTGCAGCGGTAGGGGTAGCGGTAGGGGTGGGGGGTCGGCACGGACATCACAGCTGAGCACCCTTCTCTCCAGGTGGAGCTGGTGTTGCAGCTTGGCAGCGACCAAGACCGGCAAAATGAGGGATTGCTGGCAGCTGCCCAGAACCCTAATGAGCCCATTCCAGGGGCCCCAGACCCCCAGGAGCTTGGGGCTGCTGGCAGGCAGAGTGATGAGTAGAGCCTTCAGGCAGGGTGGGCAGGCAGGAGCAGGGCAGGGCTGGCAAGGCACTCAGAGCTCTGCCTCCCTCCAAAGATTTCGAAGAGCGTGCGAAAGGAGAGGCCAAGGAGGGTTCTGCCCAAGACAACCCACCTGAGCATGCTGTGCCAAGTAGGATCCAGAACCCCCAGGAGCAAGCAGGCTTAGGCAGCAACCCCTGCCTGCCATTCTTCTATAGAGCCGGGAAGAGCAAGATAATTAACATCTGAAAGCGGGCACTGTCACCAAGACCCAGAGATTTATAAGCCACCATGGGACTGTAAATATACGCCAAGCACCAACCTGAAAAGAGAAAGAAATTATTTAAGTTGTTGTAAAATACTGGCTGGGTGTGGTGGCTCATGCCTATAATCCCAGCACTTTGGGAGGCTGAGGTAGGGGGATCACCGAGGCAGGAGAATCGCTTGAATCCTGGAGGCTGAGGCTGAAATGAGCTGGGATCACACCACTGCACTTCAACCTAGGTGACAGGGATTGTCTCAAAAAAAAAAAAAAAAATAGTTAAAATTTACCATTTTAATAAAAGTTATTTTAAAGTTTCTACCTGAGGACTCTCCTATGTATGTATGTTTCTATTGTCTTTTTTATCTCGGTCTTTCTCCTTTAGTCTTGTCTGAGGGCATGCCGAGGGCATCCAGGGTATTGACTCGGACTTGATGGCACACAGTCAGAGTAAGCGCAGATCACCGTCCTCTAGTTTGGGACTAAGCTGGTTCAAAGCAGGTTTTAGGTTTTAGCTTTTGTGACAGCTGGTCTCTTTATTTGGCCTCCTAAGGGTAGCCCTTTCAGGGTCCCCACCTAGGTCTCATCTCTTTACTGCCACCCAAATTCTCATGATGTCATTTCAGCCCTGTGAGAGTGCCAGACATTCAGCTCCCCTTTCCAGCCTCTTAACTATCCTTTCATACTTAGTTTCTTAGCCTCTTAGCCCTATGCTGTTTACCAATCACCCAATGTGGGGAAAACCCCTACAAACTGTCGGGGTCACCTTCTAGGCCTGGCTGAGGTCTCCAGTGACCTTCCAACAATTGTTTTTGTGGGGGGGGAGTGTTGGGGCACGGCACGGTTTTGTCCTGTTTTTCCAACTGTTCTTGTGGGAGAGCTAATCGATAACCAGCTACTCTGCCTTTAATGAAAGTTGAAAACCTTCCTGTGTCTTTTGTTTTTGAGATGGAGCCTCGGCCCAGGCTCAAGTGCAGTGTTGTGATCTCAGCTCACTGTAACCCTCGCCTCCTGGAGTTCAAGCAGTTCTGCCTCAGCCTCCCAAGTAGGTGGGATTACAGGCGTGTGCCAGCATGCCTGGCTAATTTTTGCATTTTCAGTAGAGACGGGATTTCACCATGTTGGCCAGGCTGGTCTCAGGCTTCTCAGGTGATCTACCTGCCTCAGCCTCCTAAAGGGCTGGGATTACAGGTGTGCGCCACTGCACGCGGCCCATCTGTCTTTTAAAAAACGTTTTTATGGTAAAATGTATATTCAGTGAAATGCCTACATCTGAAGTGTACATTTTGATCAGTTTTGACAAATGCATTAACCATATAACCCACCTCCTTTCAAGATGTAGAACAATTCTGTCATCCAGAAAGTTCTGTGCTTCAGTCCTGTCCTGCACTCCCTCAGCAGCTGCTGGACGTGCAGAGGACATTGGCACAGGACTCTGGCCTCCCCAGAAGCGCTGCTTTCACAAGCCTGCTTCCTTCCCCAGCACTGAATTCCATTTATGCTTGCTCTCTCAAAATGTCCATCTCTAAACTGGTTGTACCTATAATCCTCCTTCATTATTCAATAGATAAACCCTGAAAAGCAAACACTCCTTCCTGGCCAGCAGCCCACAGCGTAACACTCACTGTATACCCAAGCTTTCAGAAATCTGACTCGCAGGGGTGGGGCCTGGCGGCTGCATCCCCTCCTCCTGATGGCCTCCACCAGCCTACAGGGCCCACAGACCAGATCTGGCCAGGCAGCCTGAGCCTGGAAGTGCAGTGGAGCCTCCTGTTCCTTCACCCTCACTAGGGTGGGAGCTGCACGGCAGCCGCTGGGCTCCCTCATTAAGCCAGAAGCCCTTGGCTGGACACTGACTCGCAGACCCCAGCCCGGGTGAGCCTGGCTGAAAGGCCTCTTCCTTCCTGTCTGACTGTGGAGGGAGGGAGCAGAGCGTCCACAGCTCTGCTGCCCTCCCCAACCTTCAGCTGTGCTTCCTCCTGGGAGAGGGAGCGCTCATTAATTTGGCCAAAGCCTTCTTGAGGGCTGTAGTTTGACAGGCTGGGTGTGTGTGGGCCTACTGTGCTACAGAGAGGCTGGTGTGTCAGAAGGCAGCCACCTCGGTGACCTCCTTCTCCCTTCCGGGCACAGATCGTGCACTCTCCCCGTATGAATGCTCCCCTCAGAACTGCATCCAGGGGTGGGGTTCTAACCCTGTGGGTGGGGACATTGTGTTAGTTTAGAATGGGCCATGGCTCCCTCTGACATCTCCAACTCAGAGTCAGTAGAGAGAAGAGAAATGGCCTGCACCTCGTCCCTCCTCAGCACCCCCACCTCTGCACACACCCACATATGGAGACCCCGACATTGGTCCCTGGGAGTGCCGCCATCTGCACATCCTTTCCATGCCTGCGGCAGCCACGCCCACCGTCCAGACCCTCACCTGCCTGGCTCAGTAGGTGCTATACTGCCTCTGGTCCTGCCCCTACACCTGGGCCTCTGTATCCATCGGTTCCCCCAGTCCAGTTATTTTCCCCGACAAGTAGGGAGCCTGTAAGGTCACCTGTTGAGCAAACTGGAGGAGAGCAGAGGGTGGGGCTGTGAGGACGAGGAGGAGAAGCTGATGATCGTGCTGGAGACTCAGCTGAGCAGAGTCTGTGCAAGCCCATTGGCTGCCTGCCCGGTGGCCATCTCGCTCCCACCCTCATTTCTTCTTTGTTAAGAAAAGCATGACTTCATTAAATATTGGACACCTGTAAGCTTCAGGGACTGTCCTGCCATCTCCCTGCCATGCATTGGTAAGTCTAAGTCAACTCTGGTCATTTCATTCCTCTGGCCAATGATTGCTTAGGGCTTGGGCATGAGCGGCCTCTTCACCTGAGCCTGAGCCACAGCTGCCCTCTGCATCTACCACACTGATGCCCTGGGCCAGGGAGAGCTCCATCTCGATGGAGATGAGCTGTGAGGAGCTGGTGGCTGGGTAGATCAGGTGGTGGTAACGAGTTTTGTTCAGAAGGGTGTCCATCAGCTTCTTGGCTTTGGCTATATGTCAGTCGGCTGGAAAAACAGACCTGTTTCCATTTTTCCAGGGGATTGCCTGTAAGGTCACCTGTAGGCTCTTCATAGCTGTCACCTGCAACTGCCCCCACTGCAGCTGACAGCTACGAAGGGAGATCCCAGAGGGCCAGGGAGCACAGGTGCGCTGAGGGCTGGCTGAAGCAGTGAAGGTACTGGCAGGCCGGGCTCTCCCTGGGGACTTCGAATGACATGTAAGACACAGCTCACCTCTATCCTCCCATGCCATAGCTCTTTCTCCCTCTCTTCCCTTGAGCAATGAATGGCATCCCACGCGCTACACATCTGGCACAAAACTGAGTGTCTCGTCCTGACCCCTTTCTTGGTTCATCTGAGTCCTGTCTGTCCTCCCATCTCCACCGCTACACCCATGTCCCTACCTCCCCAGCCCTGCCTACCTTCTGGTCTCTCCATCCATACTCTGCCCCTGCCATCATGTATCATACAGTGGCAGGCTGGTCTTTCAGCAAACTGGTTTAGGGCCCTTCACTACCCACCGTTCTGGGAGTTGGAGGTGGAGTTAAGCCTCACGTATTTCGGCTTGGCATTCAGAGCTCTTTCCCCCTGGGCACTGGCTCATCCAGAGCGCTCACAGTGCAGGGTAGGGGCCCCGTCACTCAAATGTGGGTTTGGTGCAGAACTGGGTATGAGGTGGTGGTTTCCCTAAGAAGAAACAGGGCTGAGATGGGATTTTCTGGGTTCAGAGACCTCCCGATTGCAAGGTTTCTCTGAGACACCAAATAGAGGGGTCCAGCTGGCAGCTTTCTCCTGGTCTTCAGCTTCAGGGCGGGGTCTCAGTTCAGAGCCACATTGAAGAGCCAGCTTAAATGCAGCGTGCTGCAGGAAACCCCCAGAGCTTCCACATCACAGATCTGCCCCTCTGTATACTCCATATCTTTTGCCAAGTGGCGTTTGGGTCTTCATGTCATCTCCCATATCTGGGAGTAAAGGTGAAGTACAGGGGCTTGAGCTTGTGTACTCTGGTGCCTTCGGGGAGAATGTCAGGTAAAGAGGCGGCTTGGGCAGAGAGACGGCAGGCAGGCCTGGGGGCAGGAAATGAGAGTCAGCAGAGGCAAGTGCCGGGGCAGGGGAGCAGGTAGGAGGATTGGGGAGTGGGGGCTGGAGAGTGGGGGTGCTGGCGAGGGGCTGCCTGGCTGTCCAGGCTCAGGAGTGGGTTACATCCTCCCGCAAGGGCCAGCTCACCTGGTTGCCCCAAAGCCTTCTTTCTAGCTGGGACCAGAGGGCCCAGAGCACAGATGACCCAATTGAGCAGGCTGAGGCAGACTAGGGTGGGTGCCGGGCTGGACTCCTGGCCGTGGGGAGCAGCCGCCACCCTGCCTACTGCATCCACTTTCCAGCTGGCTGCCTCTCTGAGCAGATGCAATATTGGGTGCCTTGTGAAACATGCTCCTAGTGCACCTGCTGCCTGCTGTGCCTCCGGGACTGCCCTGGGCTCTCCAGAGGGGGTTCCTGTGGAGGCCAGGCCTAGATTTTGAGTCCTGCCTCTCATACTTGGGGCCCCTCCCCCAGAGGACAGCTGCTTGAGTACCCTGGAAGCCAGTGTGTAGCCCCAGGCTACAGCTGGGTCCCTTCCACAGTCCTTCATAGCTTATCTATTTGGACTGACTGCTCATTTCATAGAGAGGGGTGTGTCTTGCCCCAGCTCATCTGGCATGTCTAAGGCAGCTGTGGGGTCAGAATCTGCAGCTCCCAGCCCCCAGCCCTACAACATTAGGGGAGGCTGAACCCCACATCTCTGAAGTCCCACTGGGCTGGTGTGAGCGGGCTCCCGAGTCCAGGGCTGCTCTGCAGGCTGTGGGGCTCACGCTCCAGCTCCGGGCCCACCTGATGTGCTCAGGCTGCTCATCTTTGGGCCTGTCCTACCTCTCAGGTATTCGGCTGACCCCGAGGGCCTCTCCCTCATCTTGACCACCAGCTACGGGGTCTAACTTAGAGGTTCTCAGAACCTTAGACCGTTTGGCTCAACCCCTCATTACTCAGCTGGGGAAACCGGGACCAAAGAGGGGAAGCAACTTACTCACGGACCCCCAGCAGGTGAGAGGCAGAACTGGGTCTAGGAGCCTCTTTCTGACAGAGTTCCTTCCTGACCACTGCGCCTTCCTTAGTGTCTTGGAGACTGTTCTGCCGGGGCTGGAAATGGGGCTGTCCAGGGCGGTGTGTGCCCATCACTGCGCATGTGTTTGTACTTGTGAGTGCGTATGGGGGCAGGGATGAGGGGTGGGAATAAGCAGCAGGGATGCTGAGGGCTGGAATGCACTCCAGCTCATCCCCCCAGAAAGGCATGGGGGAGCTTAGCCTAGTATAGCACATGCTTGGAGTTTTTAATCTGCTGAATGCCTGTGAGACTGGCTGGGCTAAGAAGACAAGGTACAGGTCTTTTCCCCACAGATGGCAGGGGTGGCCCAGGACAGGTGGAAGCTTCTGCAGCAGCTTTGGGGTGTCACATCCCAACCCATGAGCTGACTGTAAAGCAGAGAAGCC
>PVKV010038308.1:0-14027 GCA_004027835.1 Alouatta palliata
CAAGCAATTCTCCTGCCTCAGCCTCCCGAGTAGCCGGGACCACAGGCACGTGCCACCATGCCCAGCTAATTTTTGTATTTTTAGTAGAGACGGGGTTTCACCATGTTGACCAGGATGGTCTTGATCTCTTGACCTCGTGATTCACCCGCCTCGGCCTCCCAAAGTGCTGGGATTACAGGCGTGAGCCACCGCGCCCGGCTAGAACAGTTTTAACTTAACAGCAAAACTGAAAAAAAAAAATGTAGAGACTTCTCAAGTGCCTCCTGCCCCCACATATTCATAACCTCTCATTGTGAGCATCTCCCACCAGAGTGGTACATTCATTTTTAATTGGTAAATCTACACTGACACATCATTATCATCCACGTTCATGGTTTACATTAGGGTTTGATTTTGGCGTTGTACATTCTGTAGGTTTGAACAAATGTATAGTGACATGTATCCAGGGTTGTAGTATCATACATAGTAGCGTCACTGCCCTAAAACTCCTTTGTGTTCCAACGATTCATTCCTTTCTCACCCCAGTCTTTGGCAATCACTGATCTTTTTGCTGTCTTTGTAGTTTTGTCTTTTCTAGAATGTCCTGTAATTGGAATAAAACAATATGTAGCCTTTTCAGGTTGGCTTTTTTTTTTTTAGTTACTAATAACACATTTAGGTTCCCTACATGCCTTTTCACTGCTTGATGGCTCATTTCTTTTTAGTGTTGAATAATCATTGTTTGAATGTGCCACAGTGTATCCATTCACCTACGGAAAGACGTTCAGTTGCTTCCAAGTTTTGGCACTTATGAATAAACCTGCTATAAAAAATCTGTATGCAGGTCTTTGGACACAAGTTTTCAACTCCTTTGGGTAAAGGAGCATGATTTGTGGGATCATGTGGTTAAGAGTCTGTTTAGTTTTGTAAGAATCCTCCAAAACTCTTTCCAGAGTGGCTAGGCCATTTTGCCTTCCTGCCAGCAATGAATGAGAGTTCCTCTTGTTCCACACCCTGGCCAACATTTGGTACTATCAGAGTTCTGAATTCTGGCCATTCTTATAAATGTATAGTTGTATCTGATTTTTTTTTTTTTGGAAATGGAGTCTTGTTCTGTTGCCCATGCTGGAGTGCAGTAGCGTGATCTCGGCTCACTGCAACCTCTGCCTCCCGGGGTCAAGCAATTCTCCTATCTCAGAATCTCAAGTAGCTGAGACTACAGGTGCAGACCACCACACTTAACTAATTTTTGTATTTTTAGCAGAGACAGGGTTTCACCATGTTGGTCAGACTGGTCTCAAACTCTTGACATCAGGTGATCCACCCACCGCGGCCTCCCAAAGTGCCAGGATTACGGGCGTGAACCACCATGCCCAGCCATATCTGATTGTTTTAACGTACATTTCCCTAATAATATATGATGTGGAGCATCTTTCCATATGATTATTTGCCGTCTCTGTGTCTTTGGTCAGGTGTCTGTCAAGGCCTTTGGCCCAGGTTTTAATCGGGTTTTTTGTTTTCTTATTGCTGAGTTCTTTGTATATTTAAGAATTTTATAGTTTCATGTTTTACATTCAGGTCTGTGATCCATTGTGAGTTAATTTCTGTGAAGGGTGTAAGATCTTGTCTGGATTCATATTTTTGCCTGTGGATGTCTGGTTGATCCAGTACCATTTTTTAAAAAGGCTGCCGTTGATCTGTTGTACTGCCTTTGCTCCCTTATCAAAGATCAATTAGCTGTATTTATGTGGTCTGTCTCTGGGCTCTCTCTTCTGTTCCATTGATCTGTTTATCTGTTGTTTTGCTAATACCACATTATCTTGATCACTGTAGCTTTATAATAAATCTTGAAGTTGGGTAGTGCCAGTCCTCCAACTTTGTTCTCCTTCTATATTGTGTTGGTTATGCAGTATATTTTGCCATTGCATATAAACTTTAGAATCAGTTTGTCAATCCACAAAATATGTTTCTGGTGTTTTGTTTGGGATTTCATTAATCTATAGACAAAAATGGGAAGAACTGATAATCTTGACAATATTGAGTCTTCCTATCCGTGAACATGGACTAGCTCTTCATCTGTTTAGTTCTTCTACTTCTTTCATCAGAATTTTACAGTTTTCCTTAGATGGATCTTACAGGTATTTTGTTAGATTTATACCTAAAGATTTCATTTTTGGAGGTGCTAACATATTGTGTTTAATTTCAAAATCTACTTGTTCATTGCTGGTAAACAGGAAAGAAATTGATTTCTCTATGTTAACCTTGTATCCTTTTAAATGTTTCTAGCATTCTGCAATGTGGGTGGAATTGATTTTCTTAAAATTGCCAAGTGCATTTCAGTGTACATTTTTAACTCCTCCAGGTACAGAGACGTCCACCAATCTCCACCAAAAGCTCTACTACCATGTCTTGGGAACTGATCAGTCAGAAGATATTTTGTGTGCTGAGTTTCCTGATGAACCTAAATGGATGGGTGGAGCGGAGGTATCGTACAGCCGTGAAATTTTACCCTCAAAGACTGTGTTTCGTGGATGTGTGTAAAAATATTCTTATTATGTGGTGACCTTTATGGGTGGTAGAAGTCCCATGAGTGAATATTCTTTCGTTAAAAACATTGGTATTCAGATTGACTCTTAATAATGGAGGTGATAAACCTTTGAACAGCAATCTAAACCTATTACTCTTAATATTAAAAGTAATACTTTGACGGTTAAAAAAAAGTAATTTTACTTATAGTAAAAACTATAAAAGTATCTAGTAAGGTAAAACATGAATCTTTCAAAACTCAGAATCTTGCTTCCCAGGGGTGAAGGTAGTAGCCTTTCACAAATTTTCTCTGTACATACAAGTGAGAATATGGGGAAAAGAGAGTGTGTGTCTTTTCCTTTTTTATACAGCTGTGCTCTTTTCGTACATATTATTTACTTGTTTTTACCTTAAAATAAGTATCTTTTAGACATTTTCTCATCAATATTCATACATTCCTTGGGGGTCTTGACAGGGACCAACCTCTTGAAGTGATAGGTTTTTAAGTTACTGGCCTAGAGTTTATTCTGTATTTTGAGAATCAATTTTGAAGAAACTTAGGGATACTTGGAATAAGACTTTGGCTCTGGTTAGTTCATTTCTGGGTACTAAGGAACATTTCTTGTTAGTGAAGCATTCTGAATGTTTTGTTATGGGTGGGATGTTATTTCATTTTTAATGGGAATGAGGAATCTACTACAAACTTTTAGCTTATCAAGACACTTACGTCTTCTATTGAAAAACAATTAGCAGTTTGTTAGGAAAGGATATGCTAAATTTTAACTATGTTCCTAGGTCTACTTCTTTGGGGAGCAAAACTGGAATCTATGGTATTTTATTCCATGGGAATTGATCTTCTGTATTCCACATTGTCCTTTTCTTTATTTATTTGGGTTTTCTAGATGAGAAGTTGACAAAAAACTATGGCCATTGGGCTGGATCTGGTCTGCTGCCTGTTTTTGTAGATGAGAGTTTTTTTGCAGCACAGCCACACCCCTTATCACCTGCTTCCAAGCTGTAACTGCAGAGTTGAGTAATTGCCACAGAAGTCCATATGGCTCACAAAGCTGAAAATATGGACTGTTTCTGGACCTTTATAGAAAAAGTTTGCCGGATTTTAGTAGAATGTGTTGAAAATAAATATGTAGGACATTTTATTACTCTAAAATGTGTCCATTTTTCATGCTTTTTCTTTCGCATCTAACTTCCCACTCTACCAGCTTTTCTTGTGCAGTCACTATTGTCATTTTTCTCACAGATTTGTTTTTACTGACTTTTCTGAGATCCATTTGGAGACTGTTTCTGCTAAGTTTTCTGTCTTCTACAGCTTCTCCTTATACCTAACGCTTCTGCATACCATAGATAGGAAATAATATACATTTTTACCTTTATCTGATTGAAATACAATTAAGATAAATATGCTACCAAAAATTAGATTATATATCTCCCTCATAAAATTGACCCTTATAACCATTTTTTATAAGCTGTACTTCAGTGAAGTGTACTTTAAGTGAACTTACACGTTCGGTGGCATTTAAGTTCATTGACATTGTTGTGCAACCATTATCCTCATCAATCCCTAGAGCTTTTTCATTTTGCAAAACGGAAACTCCACCCGGTGAACAGTAACTGCTTCCCTGACTCCTCTCCACCCAGCACTGCCATCACCTGGCAGCCGCCATTCTACTTTTGGTCCCTTTGTATTTGACTGCTCTGTGTACCTCATATACATGTCATCTTACAGTATTTGTCTTTTTGTGACTGGCTTACTTCATTTAGCCTAACATCCTCAAGCTTCAGCCATCTTGCAGCATGTGTCAGAGTTTCCTTCCTATTTAAGGCTGAACAATATTTCAGTTTATGTGTGTGCCCCATTTATCCATTCATCCTTGGACACTTGGATTGCTTTCCACAGCATTGTTATGAGTAATGCTGCTGTGTAGCAGCTACTGTTTACAAATACAGTGGAAATATATCACATGCATTAAACACGTATAGTCGCTTCTACTACCTAGGCAAATAAAAAGAAAAGCAAATTTAAGTAGTTTAGGTGATCCTTCTGCCATTCTTTCAATAGATGTACACTCTACATAACTCATCTGATATAATCTTTACTACTGTTTGAGAAGGAAGGAATACATAAAGAAAATAAAATACCTACCAGGGTAATTATCTTACAAGTCCACGGTTGGAACTGCCTGCTGGGTCTGTTAGGGCCACAGCCTGTATCTTCTTAACCACTATGCATGCACACTGTCTCCCTGGTCAAGAGGAAAGGGCACATAAAAATAAGAGTAATTACTTTATTTTATTTATTATTTATTTGTTTATTTGTTTGTTTGAGATTGAGTCTCGCTCTATTACCTAGGCTGGAGTGCAGTGGTGCTATCTCTGCTCACTGCAGCCTCTGTTTCCCAGGTTCAAGCAATTTTCCTGCTTCAGCCTCCCGAGTAGTTGGGATTACACAGGCATGGGTCACCACGCCATGATAATTTTTGTATTTTTAGTGGAGACGGGGTTTCACCACGTTGGCCAGGCTGGTCTCAAACTCCTGACCTGAGATGATCCACCTGCCTTGGCCTCCCAAAGTTCTGGGATTACAGATGTGAGCCACTGCACCCGGCCTAAGAGTAATGACTTTAAAAAAGAGCAGTAAATAAAGGGATGCATCTCTACTGCACAGAAATAATAAATTAAGTTGCTTAAAAAAAAAAAAAAAGCTAAAGGAACAATATAAAGTGAGTCCTTTATATTTGATCTTTATTGGATCAGGGCCCCATTTAGTGAAGTATGCAGAGGAAGTCTATGAGAAAACTAGTGGGCTCTGTAAACAAAAAGTGGATGTAGACTTTCCTCAAGCAGTGTTCCAGCTATGTGGGTGGTCTTGTTGCAACTGGTGTTATCCCACCAGTTACCAGGGCTGGTCGGGCAGGTCTGGCTGGCTAGGTGAGCTCCTTCCTTCCTCCTTTCCCAACCCAGCTGTGTGTGATCTTCTGAGCAAAAGGACCGTCTTGCTACATGGAGGAGTACTCTTGTCACTTAAACATGAATTCTAGAGTTCTGCTGGTATGACACCTCAGAAGCCTCAGGCCCAACCTGAATTAATGATCCATTTCCAAGTCTTCACTCAGAAAAATCTATATCATGAAAAAAATCTTGAGGTGTGAATTTCTTGTGCCCTTCAAGAAGTGTGATAAAGCCATGGGAGTCCAAGAAGCAGGTACACTGTAGAACCAGCTGGGCCAGAAGCACCCAGGGCTGGTGGACACATTAGCACTCAGGCTATTTATTGGAAATGAGGCAGTTTCTTAACAGCCTTAATTTTGGGATTTGCATCTTAGAGAAAAGCAATAGTCCTTTTATTTTGTTTTGTTTTTTTGAGATGGAATCTAGCTCTGTCTCCCAGGCTGGAGTGCAGTGTCATGATTTTGGCTCACTGCAACCTCCGCCTCCCAAGTTCAAGCAATTCTCTCCCCTCAGCTTCCCAAGCTGGGATTACAGGCTTGCACCATCTTGCCTGGCTAATTTTTGTATTTTTAGTGGACAGTGTTTTACTATGTTGGCCAGGCTGGTCTTCAACTCCTGACCTCAAGTGATCTGCCCGTCTTGGTCTTTCAAAGTGCCGGGATTACAGGCGTGAGCCACTGTGCCCAGCCATAGTCTTCTTTACAAACATATACCAAAGGTATGTGCTGCATTTGTTGCTTTTATTTTGAAAGTACTTCCTTTTACTACAGTCATAGAACTTAGTATTTTGATACATTTTATAGTGTCTGTGATGAGAGAGCCAGTGTTACAGCGAGGGGAGTGTACTGGAACAGAAATTTTTATTCTAGTTCTGTCTGTGGCCTTGAGCAAGTCAGTTAATCTGTCCAAGTTCATTTCTTGTATTTCCTCCAGGGCTTTTTCAGCTCTGAAACTGGACAGAGGATTTATCACAGCATCTCTTAGCCTCTTGGGAGAGAACTTAGCTGCTGGGTGTGAGAGAAACGGGACACAGAGCAGGATGCGGGTTTTGTGGGTGTGGGTGGAGAACCCTCTAGGCAGAGGCTGGTTGTGCATGTGGATGTGTGCAGATTTCTCTGGCTCACTGCTGTCCACCTCCCCTTTGGCTGCTGCAGTCCAAGTTCACCGCGAACTTCTCTTTATATTCTAGATGCAATCTCCTCGTGACTCATCTACTTTCTTCACAGATACCTCCTCTGCCTTCCTGCATGGACAGATCTTTCTTGCCTTGATCAGACAGATCTCAGGAAGTTCCAATCAGGAAGCAGCTTTAGTTTCCCCATTGTTACCTTCAGTCATGCTGTGACAGTGTGTCTTCCCAGGACGACTTCCTTCTACCTGGCAGAATTCCTTGCTTTTGGACAGTGGGATATTGAAACTGCTGTTAGAGGTTATTGCAGTCCAAAACAAAATATGGCTCTCCCCAATTTACATGCTTTTGCCCTCTACCCAGCTGAAGTTTGCCAAGCCCCTCTCCTTGCATATTCATCCTGTTAGTTTCCCCAGTAGCCATGCAGGGAGGAGAAGTAAGAAAAGGGAAATGGGAGTTTTGCTTATTGGGAATTGTTTGTTGGTCTGTCATTGTTGGCTTTCTTGGCTGCTTGCAATCAGGATGTATGTCCAGATTCTAGCTCTCCTTATGCCATCCTTTTGTAGAGAGATCCCCTCAATTTTAGGAACCTCTGTACTTTGCTGTTCCCTGATGTGGGTTATAAACTCTCTGGCTGCCCTTTTGCACAACCTGCCTGCCCCCAAAGCTTTTGCTCCCAGAAGCATTCCCTTGAAATTCAGACTTCTCTGTCTTTCTTTCCTCCACCTTTTTTTTTTTAATCAGGGAACTTTCAAGATGACTTGAGGCCAGCTGTCTTCCTGGTAGCTTCCTGGATACCTCCTGACTCAGAGGAAGGCTTATCCATGGGTGACTGTCCTGGAAGTACAGGCTGTGTTCACTGCCCTCCTCACTTACAGCCAAGGACTTCAGGCAGCCTCCCACACTCACACCCTCCTGCACATGTCCAGGATGCTGGAGCTCAGGAGCAAGAGCTCCCTCGTGCCCCCGGGGTGTAACATGAAACAGCTGGCATTGGGTTTTGATGGGCAGAGATGCCAGTTATTTAATATTGACCTTGAGGCTTTACTTGAAAGACAGTTTCATGGCAGGATAGAAATTGTCGTGTTCTATTAGACAAAAAAACTCCCACAGAGCTCTGTTTTAAAGTGAAGTGTGAGCATCTGGCGGGAAGAAATCCTAAAGAAATCAAACATTTGCAGCACTGTTCCCAGCAGAGGGTGCTCTAGAATGAAGATTGTAAAAATGCATGATCCCTTTAGAAAGAATTAAGGAGAAAATGCCCTGATTCTTTGTGATTATCTTGCTAAATCCTGTATTGAGAACCTAATTCTGTTATACCTAATTCTTGGAAAGGTTTTTTGTTTTTTTTTTTCAAAAGTAATCCTGAATCTTAATATCTGTCACATATCTGCACAAGCTATTTTTTATATGTTTACCCGTGATCCCCAGTAATTAAAAACATATATATTACACATACATTAACATATAAAGTGTGTTGCCTGCTGCTTGACTTATAGTAGGAATGCAGTGAATGTTAATTTCCTTACTCTTTCCACATCCCCTGTGGACGTTCATGCACATGAAGACCAACAGGGTGTCACCTTCCAGAACAGACACAGAAAAGTCCAGTGGTGTTCCTGGGGGGGATCTCTGCCTCTCCTGCCCCTCGTGGGTTGTCTGTTTTTGACTTGGACCAGTAACTGCTCAGTAGTAAGCCCATGCCTTGTGTCCACCACTGTTTTCCCTTTCGTTAGCACTGCCTCACATGATAATATTCACTGTGCTGATTAGCACACAGGAAAATCTCAGCAGCCTGAGTGGGAAGGCAGAAAAGTCAGGAAGCCAAACTAGAGAACTGGATGTGAGTAAAGCAAGAAGGCTGTGCTGCTCTTCATACAGAAAACAATCCTGCAGGAGAGAGTCATTTTTAGTAGACATGTTGGATTTGTTCATCAGTCACTTTTCTTGCAGAACGCTTGTTTTGCTCAGCAAAGGAGAAAATAAGACAAACAGTGGATACTTTTTTTTTCTCTGAGATGGAGTCTCACTCTGTCGCCCAGGCTGGAGTGCAGTGTCACAGTCTTGGCTCACTGCAAGCTCCGCCTCCTGGTTCAAGCAATTCTCGTGCCTCAGCCTCCCGAATAGCTGGAATTACAGGCGCCCGCCACCACACCCAGCTAATTTTTGTATTTTTAGTAGAGACAAAGTTTCACCATTTTGGCCAGGCTGGTCTCAAACTCCTGACCTCAAATGATCCACCCGTTTCAGCCTCCCAAAGTGCTGGGATTATAGGCATGAGCCACCACACCTGACCCAAACAGTAGATTCTTGAATAACCAAATTTATCAACCAGGCAAACAACCAGGTAACTTAGAAACAGTAGTGCCTATACATGTCAAGACCTACATTATTTATTTTATTTTGTATGTGTTTTGTTTTCGTAGAATTTTCTGTTTTATCTGTTTCTGCCTTACCAGGCAACACATCCTACAGTATTTGGATTGATTTCTTTTTCTCTTCTATTGCTATAGTACCACACTGTACTGGGAAAGCTGGGTAACTTTATTTGTTAAAATTATTAATGCACACTCACCTGTGCTTATGGCTTCCCTGTATGTCTGTTACTGGCATTGCCTCTTATTTTTATTACAGATCCATAAATGAGTTTCATATATGAAAAGTCATCATTGTAGGTGGTTAGTTTTAAAAGTTTTCCTAAGTGTTGGAAAAATAATATTAAAGGGATGTTGCTCTGATTCAAACTATTGTGAAAGGAATTCAGAAGATTTATATAAAATAAATTTGGTAAAGTCTCCTGGTCTGAGAGTAGCATGATTAACTCTCAAAGCTATTAAGATCCATTTTTATTCCTTTTGTTAATTTCCAGGACAATTTCAAGTGTCACTGCTTTTTAGAATACTTTTTCTACATGCAACTAATTCTTTTATTACAACATATAAAAGAAAATACCTTCCTCAATTTGAAAGTGCGTGTAGATTCAAATAATGAAAAAACTTTCTTCACCTTTTTTTTGTTAGGTTCTAAGAGAAAAAAAATAAATATACTAAAGAAATGTATGGCCATGAAAATTTGCTTAATACGCCACCACACTACTGGAGTTTCCTTGCTCCAGCATAAAATAGCTTTTGAGTTTTTCTTTAAAAATATGTTTGATGTAAGTCCACATATTCTATGTATATATAAATATTAGGTTTTGTGTTCTGTTGCTTTAAAGGACAAATTACTTCATACATAGTTAAATTATTGGGAGTTTAAAACATTAAATGCTTTTCTGTTAATGGTCTCAATATGAAGAAAGGCTTGCTTATTTCGGTCATTTGGAAAGCTCAGGTATTCTTCAAATTGTATGGTCTTGAGACTGAAAATAGCCAGATTCATTTTAATAATAACAATATAGGTTTATTGTTTAAAATATATATCCATTTTTCCAGAGAGATTGCCATATTGAGATATTAGTACCTATTTCACACTTACCCGAAGACTTAGGCATACATGGTGTGTATATGTGTGTATATACGTATGTGTGTGTGCGAAGCCCTCAGATGACCCAATGGTAGAGCCGATGACCTTGTGAAATGGAGTAGCTTGATCAAGACTCTGGTCTGAGTGAATCACCATCACACCTAAGTGAGGCATTAACTGAAGACATATTATAAAAACATTTATTTGGGACTAGATTCGTTGCAAAGTACTCCGGTTGCTACTTACCCCTCTAAATTCTGTGGTTTTGTAGGAGTTCTATTCCTGAATATGCTAAGTGTTGTAAACTATGTGTCAGACAAGTGCATGTGAACCTAACAGTAAAGTATAAAATACATACTCTTAACAATTGAACTATGTCTAGTGAGAGTTTTCTTGGACTGTCTTAGTGTAGCCTAGTACCACAGTATACACAAAGTAGAATTGTTAATGAATTAATGTGGCTTCTTTTATGAAACCATAAAATACGATACCCCCTTCCCTTATGCCCTACCTTTTGATAAATGTAAATTAGTATGATAGCTGTTACTGGATTCCATCTTCAAAAGTGGAAGCCAGGACTTAAAGAGGTATCCGTAGGCTAGCATAAAATATGCCAAGGTAAGAAACCACTAAGATGAAAGGGGAACATTTTTTTCTCCATTCCTCTAACCTTGCTATCAAGAAATTTCACTGAATTTTGGTTTCTCAGACTAGACATGAGAGAGGCTGGGAGTTCACAGATTAGCTGCCTCACAGCACTAAGCCACATTCTTAAGTGTGTACTTATTCAGCAGTAAAGTTGAGATCTCGGTTCTCCATCTGTTGACTCTTGTTCTGTTTCTAGTTGATTCAGAATTTGGGGAGGGAGAAGTGAACTGTTTGTTGGGGCTGCCAGGGACACTGAGTGGAAGAGCAGTAGCTGTGGGCTGTGCTGTTGTACATGGTGCAGATTTACAAGATATTATCGATATCTCACATGCTGTCACAGATCAGATTCCCTGGGACGCAGAGTCTGAGATAGAAATTTGTGTACTGGAAGTTTGATGGGAGAGATTTCAAAATCTCTGCCTGTATGGTGAGCAAAGGCAGCAGAGGGAGAACTTGAACTGTGATGCAGTCATCACAGAGGTGTCAGACAATCCTATAGGAATCCTCAAGCTAAGTGAGCCCTTCCGCATTGTCGTAACAGGAGGGAGAGGGGTCCGGGCCTTTATAAACCTACATTAACCAGTTGTCATATGTGAATGAACCCAAAAGAATGCATGACCTTGGGAGAGGTGCGTCTTCAACTTTAGGATGAGACCTGGAGAGATTCACGTCTGAGAGCTGTCTGCTCTCAACAACCCATCAGCGGGGAAGTGAGGGCTTCAGCCCCAGAGTGCAGCCCACACAGCATCCACTACACATGCTGATGTCTTTCGGTGAGATATAAACTTGAGAATGAACATACGTACTTGAGTATATGTTAGACATAGCTCTCTGTACCAGATAACATAAACCAGTATAACCTTTGAGTTTTAAGCACGGACAATTTCAAGAAACTAGGGGAATCGTACTTCTTAATAATCATGTAAGGGCCATCAGTTCCCCAAAGCCTTTTCAGAATTCATTTTTCTGTCCAGTTCACCACCCCGTAGATGCCCCTCTCTGGCACTCCCATCATACTTTGTACTTCTTGCTGTGAATGTTCCACAACATGGCTTTTTCTTTGTGTGTCTATATCTATTAGTCTGTCCCTCCCACCTGAGCATGAGTTCTTGAAGGTTCTAGCCTATTGATCTGTGTGTGCCAGAGCTTGGTTCAGCAGCCGGCCCTTTGTAGACCCTTGATAAATATTGGTGGAATACACACCCCAGCTGCAACTGCCGTGAATGGTGGACTGTAGCAGTTGATGGCTGGTGTTAAATTGTGTCTTTAATATGGAAGATGAGAAGGTGGCTGAGGATGGGAAGTTGACCAAGATTTTTCTATTAAGATCAGCCACTTTTGGTGATAGTCGCTGTGTCCAACCTTATCCACCCTGGCACAGGAATATACTTTATGAAAAACCTTTGGCCTTGAGCTTGTGGTAATTGGCTCTTTTGGAGAACTGGGCTGGACCACCCAGAAGATCCATTTTACGATGACTAGGGGCATATCCAAGTATCCTTAACCAAAGCAAGCCAAGTGACTTTCACCTTTCATTAAGAACTTCAATTCCACAATGGGGGAAAGAAAAGTTAAGTTTGAGGAAACTGTTGCCAGGAAAAAGTAGCCAAGACAAGGGGGAAGAGTGAATTACTCCCTGAGCCAAGGCAAAGGGGAAAATGAATTAGTCCCTGAAGCCTGGAGATGAGTGCTCGTTCCATCTTCAGGAGACATGCCTTTCTGCCACCCACCAGAGAAGGAGCGTGGGGGTGTGGCTTTTGGCTTTTTTTTTTTTTAATAAACTCTCAGGTTTTTGTCTGCTTATGGAAAATGAAAAGCTTAGTATCAGTAAATGACCAAATGTTATTTAGCCCATCTATAGAATACCACACTTTCTGTACATCTAGATTTTTTCCTCTGTCAAATATGTTTATTAATACAGATGTTAGTACTTTCTTCTTTATTAGCATTTTCTAATTATATGTAATCAGTACTGTAAATATAATTCAACAGATGACTTTGCAGAAGTAGACTGTCAAAGTAACCTGCATATTAAAAATTGACTTTAATGAAAATGGTAGATTTTTAGCCTTGACGTCTATTGATATTATTTGGAATGCAAGCAGTGGATTTAATATCAGCAATGTGAATGTTTCATTTATAGTAATTTTTATAATTTTGTTTTTGTTAATGTTTTATTTATATAAATGGTAGATTTTCATGAAGTTAAGTCATTTTACTTAAGGCAAATTTGCTTAAAATAATAAAGATTTAAAATAGAAGGAAGCTGTGAAAGCACAAATTTAGGAATTATTTCAAAATTGGTCAGGCTAATATTGTTGCAGTATTTTTGTAAAAGAGAAAAATCCGTGCTTGCGAATCAGATTAATTGCTTCTGGAGAGCACAGTTATTCTAGCTGGGATATCATATAGCTTAAAGGAAAAACAAAAAAAAAAAAAAATAGTATTGTTGAACCTGAATTCAAACTGTTCCATGAAGGCGTCATAGGTTCTTGGCTTGCCTGCTTTTCTACTTTTCTTTTTTTAAAATCTGGCTTTTAGTAAAATGACTTTATTCTGTTAACAGTCACATGCCTCCCACATCAACAGGATTTTGTCTTCCCCTTCCAATTATTTCCAAAATTTGTCTTTTAAATTGCCTTGAAATTTAAAATCAATAGTCTGAGTGTGGGGCTGCTAAGTGTGTGTTGATTAAATTTAAGTGGAAGAAGGCATATTTCTAGTCTGTATGCTTTGGGGCAACAATGACTTGCAAATGATTTTGAGACTTGAGACCTTGAGCATTTGAAAATTCAACATTGTTTCCGGTTTAACAAATTTTAGTGGCTATGGAACATCTCCGGATTGTGATGAAGAGAATTGTAAGGAAGAGGACTGACTTAATTGGCATTGTAACAGCAGTGTACCATGGGACTTCCTGCTTTAGATTAAGTATAAACCGCTCCAGCTATTTAGCACAGTCCGAAATGCTGAGAAAAACCATTAGATGTGCTTGAGACAGCTGTCATCAAAGGTTTGGTGTGGTTCTTGCGGTGAATTTTACTGCCCTCCCTTTCTGATGACTGAATCACTACAACTGACTTAGCCATCATTTATGATTGATGTAAGGTGACGCTAAACACTAAGCTGTAAAGAGTCTGTCTTTATTTAAAGGACAAGAGAACAAAAGCATGAAGTACTATTGATGCTGCTTTCAGTTATGTTAATACGATTATAATTGTGAGGCTGCTGATAATCTTAATATAGGATGGTTTAAAAATAAGGTGGAACCAAAATTCTGAACACTGTTTTGTTAGCCATGTATATTAAAAGC
>PVKV010038309.1:0-14026 GCA_004027835.1 Alouatta palliata
CAGAACTGGAAAAAACCACCTTAAACTTCATATGGAACCAAAAGAGAGCCCGCATAGCCAAGTCAATTCTAAGCAAAAAGAACAAAGCTGGAGGCATTACACTACCGGACTTCAAACTATACTACAAAGCTACAGTAATCAAAACAGCATGGTACTGGTACCAAAACAGAGACATAGACCAATGGAACAGAACAGAGGCTTCTGAGGCAACACAACACATGTACAACCATCCGATCTTTGACAAACCTGACAAAAACAAGCAATGGGGAAAGGAGTCCCTGTTTAATAAATGGTGTTGGGAAAACTGGCTAGCCATGTGCAGAAAGCAGAAACTGGACCCCTTCCTGACACCTTACACCAAAATTAACTCCAGATGGATTAAAGACCCAAACTTCCTTCTTTAAAAACATGAAACTTAAAAGAATTGAAGTACTGATACTTGCTGTAACATGGATAGACCCTGAAAACATAATGCTAAGTGAAAGAAACCAGTCACAAAGGCTTCAGAGGAAAGGAAGAGGGACTTTCATAAGTATAGGATTGTTTTTTGTGGATGATCGAAATGTTCTAAACTTAGTGGTTACATGGCATAACTCTGGAATATATTACAACTCATTGAGCTGTATACTTTTAGTGGGTGAACTGTATGGTATGTGAATTGTATCTCAATAAAGCAGTTATATAAAAAGTAAAGATTCAAAGTTGGTCTTGAACAAACAAAAAAAGAATATGAACTTAGTTTCAGTGTTTCTCAGTAATTCAGAATTAAACCACAAACATCAGTTATCTGTACTTTGTTTTAGTGTTTTTAGATATCCCTTTGGGTGATTTATCCCTATGCTTAATTTCCCATTTTCTTATGTACCAAGCTTTTTGGACACATTTCCTCCTGCTGGTTTGCTTACTTCTATAGCCACACTACTTTTATTTTGTTAGGAGCTAAGTACAATTGCGGTACAATTCTAAGAATTGTATGTAAAATAAGAGTTCATTGGTTCCATGCTGGGTGTAATTAATAAAATATATTGCTTTACTTTTTAAAAATATTAAAGGAAGTTGCCAAAATCTATTCTGTTTATGTTAGTCCTTAGTTGGGTTTAAGCAAAGGATGCTATAGAGTGATCCTGAGATAAGCTTTATGACTGAGCACATTACATGAAGCCTCTTCATACGTTTACAGTGAAGAACTCCTGTAGGCAGAAGGCAATGAATGTAGAACTATATACAGCCATCCTATACTCCCCAGAGGTAAGACATTTCTGTGAACCTTGTGTTCTTGTTAAAAATTAATATGGCTGTAGCATTTTAATCATTCATTCAATAAATATTTATTGCCAGGCACTATTCTAGGTACTGAGAAAAATAGTGTATAAAGCTGCCCAAATATCACCCTTTGTCAAGCTTATATCTTAGTGGGGAAAGACAAAATAAGCAAATAAATAAGTAAAATGCATTGTGATATTGGATAGTGAGAAGGAGAATGGAAAATAGGAAGGCATGAAGGGAGAAAGGCAGTTCAATGAGGAAGAGTGTTGCAATTTAAATAAGATGAACAAGGCAGGCCTCATTGAGAAGACAGCATTTAAAGATCTGAAGGAGTTGAGGGACCAAGACACATTGATGTCTGGGCAATAGTGTTTCACTCGATGGAAACTGTGCAAATACATGGGGCATGAATGTGCTCAGGGAAGAGCTAGGAGGTAAGTGTAGCTGGAGCAGCAAGCAAGAAGAATAATAGTGGTAGAGCTGAGAGAAGGAAAGCAAGGAATCATGTAACAGGTGACAATTGCATTAATGTAAGATGGTGGTGGTTTGGATTAGAATTGGACTTTGGAGCTGATAACAAGTGCTTGTTGCCTAATGCACGTTGAAATTTTAATTGACAGGATTTGCTGATGGAATGAGATGTGTGGTAGGGGAGAAAGAGAAATTAAGTATTATGGAAGTTTTCAAATTTCAGAAACTGCAAAAATGGATATGCTATTTCAAGTAATGAGGGATATTAACAGAGGAGCAGATTTGTTGAAGGGAAATGAGGGGTCTGGTTTTGGATGGCTTGAGTTTACGGTGCCTAGTAGATATTCAAGTGGAGATGTTGAGGAGCCACTTGCATTCATCTAGGAAGAGAGCCTAGATGTAGATAAGAAATGGTCCAAGGATTAAGCCCAAGGCACCGGACTTTCTTTATAGCTGGAGGACAGCAGAGAATTTAGGCATAGATGCAGATAATTGGGTAGATGTTGTGCTGGGAGCTTAAGAAAACTTCTGAGTGTTTCTGTTTTCCCATTGAAATAGAAAGTAGGATCAACATCTGAGAAGGAGGATGGGGGTGGAAGTATAGGTTTCAAAGGAGATGAAAGCAAGAGTCCTTTAGAAGATAGAGGCATGGGAAGGTGAAGGGATCTGAGTGGCAGAGTCAGAAAGCTCTTTGGGTGTACCTGAATTCAAAGTTATGAATTAAGCATGGAACCATTCAGTGTGATCGTACTGCTTACTCCAGCAATGTTCAGTGGTGTTAGTGAAATCACAAAGTGGGTGTAAGAGTAGGATTTAATCAGGATTAGGGTTTTTACAAGTGAGAACACTGAGGGTGAGGGGCCAAAGGAGTTGGGGGAATGCAGGGGAGTAATTATAATGAAGAACCAGGGAACTTAAGCTGAGTTAAGAAGATTAGATGCCAAAGTACTAACATACAATTAAAAGAGAGTGTACAAGACAATTGCATGAGAATTTGCTGTATGAAAATGTGTTTTATGTCTTCGAGTGCCCCTGGGGTTATAAATACTCTTTCTTTAAAGAGTATGGCTTCCTACTCCTATATGACTTAGGTCATTTTATTGTGACAGTTTTGTTTAATGGGTTCCAAAACATCATGGAGACAGGAACAAATATTTCAGGTTCACAGTACTTTTCCTGCAGTACTGAAATCCAAAAGCCACTATAAATTAGAAGCTGATTTTCTAATTCTTTTGGTAGCAGAGTATGATCTCACCTAAATTCTATTGGTAGCAAACTGTTGTTTATTTATTTGATGTAATAATGTGAATGATCCTACATTCTCTGCTGAAATACTAGCATGTTTGATTAAAGGGAACAGCTGGAGACTCTGGCTGGGACGTCGCATAATATATAGTATGTGTCTTGTTAACATTCTAAAATCTGAAAAACACTCAATTTCAGAACACATTTCACCTTAAGGATTTTGGATAAGAGACTATAACTCATACTAACATTTTATTTGCAAGAAGACTGATGTTTGGATATTTAAGTAACTTGTGTAAGGCCATAGTTGTAAGTGGTATGGCCAGGTTTGAACTTGATGCTGTGCAAGTTCAGGGTACAACTAGGGAATCCACTACAGCATCCCCCTCAGCAGCTTGCTTTCAAATGGATGCAGAGTTGTTCATTCAGCCACTTAACACTCATTGTGCAACTGGGGACCACAATGTGGTGGAAAGAGAAACTCTGTGAGGATTCTTACAATGTCCACTTTGATATACTCAAATAATCTAGATACATATTAATGGGAGAGGTTTCTGTCTGCCTGTCTATCTGTCTGTCTTAACCAGGAAAATGGGTCAAAGTTGGAATGGAAACACTCCCTTTTTTTATGTGAGGCAAGAAACTCAAAAGCAGAATCTCTCCTGTTGAGTGAGCTGACATGCTCAGCCAGTACCTGCCATCAACGAAATTATCCAGTTGAATGGCTGCATGTAGAAAACATATGAGTTCTCAATCAAAATAAGCTTATTTTTGAAAATCCACTCTTTCTACACTACAGCTACTGCCAATAATAGCAAACGTTGAATGCTCACAATTTTTCAAACACTTTATTTCATTTAATGTTTAAAACAACCTTGTGAAGTAGGTAATATTTATTATCCTTCTTTTATGGATGAAGAGATCAAAGATTAAAGAGGTTTAACAAATTCTCAAAGATATGTAGATACAAAAGGGAAATAAAGACTTCTAATCCACGCTGCTAGGCTTGAAAACGGTGGTTTATAACCATTTAGCACCTTGCCTTTCAAAAGTAAGCCATGATAGCAATAATAATAGCTACTACTTTTTGTAAGCCTACTATGGGTTATATGCTTTATATACATTATCTAATTTTGCTCCTACAATAATCCAAAAGCTTATTAACTTGGAGAACTAAGATTCAGATAGTTATGCAATTTGTCTATGTCTGTACAGCTACTAATTGCTTCTTTCCGTTACCAAGCTATGACATTCAGGTCTGAGAAAGAAGGGGTTTCTATATATGGTTTATTATACTATTTTAGTTATGGGGGGGTGTAGTTTTTATAAAAGTCCAGGGTCAAAAGCAGTGAAAACTATGACTGCTTACCCTTTTAGTCTCTAGTTTTGTAATTCTATAAGGTTTTCTTACATACTTTCCCCTTTCTTTCCTTTCTTCCCTCAATTCTCCTTGGAGAATGCTTCACAGTGAAAGAGAAAAAGAGTGACTTTGTTAACCTAGTGACTTGTTATACTGTTGAAAGTCTTTTGGTAACGGCAAGGACAGGTATGTTTGTCTGGTAGTTATTTATCCCTGAAGAGACTGAAAGACTTAAAGCCACCTCCAACAGAATGGAAAACTAACTGGACCCTGGTTATTTCTTTTTCCTTCCATGGAACTTGAAAGGAGAATAGAAATAAAATAATAATGAGAGGGAAAAAGAATGAATAGACTAGGGGAAGAAGGTAATCCTGAATGTCCGTCTGAAATGGGTCCTCTACAGCCTGAGAACAGACTCAACAGGTGAAACAGGAAAATGTTTGCCAACACCCTTCGGTCCCAAGGGTAGGAGAGAAAGTCTCATGGTAAGACTTCCTTTCTGGCCATGGAATGTTGTTATCTGTCTTTCCTGACATTATGGACCCAACCAAGGGGTTACACATTGGGATGCAAATAAGGACAATCGGTTGATCTCTTTCTCTGCATTGATACTATGAGCAGGGGTTCAATAAGAACTCAGGTAAATACAGAGGGTAGCACCTTCTTTTGGAACTATTTGAACATAAATAGAAGATAAATTGTTAGCCTGCAAAGGGCTTAGGTTAATCACTTTAGAGGAGGGCCAAGTTAAATTTGTGAATGCTTCAGTGACAATTGGCCTTGAGAAACATGACTGACAAAAATAACATCCCATAATGTTTCAAGAATCAAGTGTCTTCAAAATTATTGGTTAGAGAGATGTTTCAAAGCCACTTAGGGGCAATAGCAAGTTTCTCAGTGAAGTGCAGTTCTGGCCGAACCTGGAGTTAGGTCCAGTATTACAGGTTAAGGGTGCAATCCTTATGTTTAAAAAAAGAAAGAAAACATTTAGCTGAATTAAATTTAAAAGAGTTTACTTGAGTAAGAAACAGTTGATGAATTAAGGAGCCTCCCAAGCCAGAGTAATATCAGAGACTCCAGTGCAACCACATGGTGGAAGAAGATTTAGGGATGCCAAAAGGAAAATGACTTAGAGAAAATGGAAGTGAGGTACAGAAATGGACAGATTGGTTATAGCCTGGTGTCTGCCTTATTTGAACGTGGTTTGAGGAGTTGGCCACCTTTGGCCCAAACTCAATAACTGGCACAAGAATTGGCTGTAGTCTATATACAACCCCATTTAGGTTATAGTTTACAATGTATAGAGAAATCTTTAGGCTGAACTTAAAATATGTAAGGAGGCAGCTTTCGGCTAAGCTTGATTGAACAATTTCCTCTTTTTGGTCATCCTCTCAATTTTAAGAAGATGACTAAAACTCTAGTCATGGATGTCACTGTCGCCATCATGCATGTACTTATTTGGTCTTTAAACCCACTGGGAGATAGCAGAACAGTTGGTTTTGGAAGGTGGGAACAAGGATTTCAGGTTATTTTTTGTAAGGGTTAGTGTAGAGAGTACCTCCTTATGCTGGAATGTCCTGTTTACAGGAGAAAAGACAAACTTGGTTAGCTGTAGGATCTATGTGTTTCCTTGAAGTCTTAGTTTGGCTATGTCACATTTACTATGTGTGACTCTGTTTTGGTTTGCTCTGTTCTGTTGGGGCCTAATGCATGGGCTCAGTCCAAAACAATAACCTTGTAATTTTGTTTAAATAATTCTCCATTTTGGTCAGGTTTGCATTAAAGTGAGAGTGTGACAAAAACTTAGGATCTTAGTGCCACTCTCAGTGACCCTCATTTGGGGTTTCTAGTCTGAACATGTCATCCATGGGTTACATTCCCCTCATAGTCACACATGTCTTTCAACTCACGTCATTCCAGTTAAAAAGAGACCATTTGACATTCTAGAGATAGCTACATGAAAATATTTAAAACTTTTGCGAGAATATGGCATACCAGGGAGACTACTATTATGTCTATTAGGAGGATATTATCAAGAGTTTGGAGTATGCTCCTTAGCTAGGGTTGCCACATACCACACCGACTAAAATAAAATAGATCAAAGAGTAAGCTACATAAAGAAGCTACTCACTTTAACTAAGCAGTCTCTTTGTTAATCTTCTACAACTGAATCTCTGTAAGATTCCATGTGATGTATTTCTCCATGGGCAATACTAAGTAATAGCAGTTGCACAGATACTTCTTTGTTCAGCCAGTAAGTAATCTAGAGCAATTCTATCATTTAGCATAACTTTCACAAGAGAATTTACAGTGTGTTGTGTAACCATAGCCTTTAGAGTAGAATCTGCTATAAAGCCTATCATGAGGGATAAATTTCTAATCATTGCCCCATTTACTCTAAGCCATGGAAAAAAAACCTTAACAAATGATGCCCTTCTCAAACAGTAAAGACCTGCTAGCAATGTTCTCTTTAACCCATGATGTAGGTTTGGAGGAGTGGAACAATATTCTGTTTCTGATTGATTATGAGGTAACATATGTACCACTAAAATTTCTCATCTATATTGGGCTGTCATCTTCTATTTATCAAGGCATAAAGTTATTCGTATATTAGACCGGCTGCAAAATTCTTTACAAATAAAAGTAAACCCCATGAGTGCACACAGTGAACCCCCCTTTCACTTCTATCATTCATAGAGGCATCAGCAAGGGAAAAATGAAAGATAAAAGTTTCAAAATAGAAAAGAAGTCTTGATCTATGCTCTTGGGAAAATGCTGTCCACATCAAGGATGTTGTCTTACCCTGGTTACCTTTAACTTAAGTTTTCCAATGGGGGTACAGTTCCTAGAGTACAGAGAGACCCTTCTGAGTTGTAAGGTTATGAACCCAATGTTCAAGGTCCCCAAGTTTTGCTGCAGTGTGTATGGCAAGGGCAGTCTTTCTCTGATGTTCTCAGAAGATCTAATCTTTGGTTTCTAGATTGTGAAAAGGTTGATTTTCCTCAGCCAGTGGACCATGAAAACCTTTCTTCAGCTGGTGGAAATGCACTTTTGTTTAATGAGCTACTGTTACTGTTACAACAGCCTTCTTGCAGGGCAAGCTTTTATACAACCAGAAAACATGCATTGAAAATGATAATTGAATAAAATATCTCTATAAATACTTACATGGCCCATCAGGTAGTGAAACGTGCCTGACATGTTGATTGTCTTCTCGGGAATATGGGTTTATAAACCAAGCATTGGTCTTAAACTGTTTTAGTAATTTAAAAGTCACCACACCAATATATATATATATACATATTTAATTTAGATAATTTCATCTTTTTCATGATAAGTCATGGAATGCACAACTTTTAATAACAAAAACCTTAAGGACTCAGGTAAGACAAGTTTTAAGTATAAACTCTGGTTCTCCATGAGTTTATACTTAACATTGGACTAATGTCCTCTTGAATACCAGTTGTTTCCCCAGTACAGGTGCATAGCCCCGACAACTGATGGATTTTTTAGGTAATTTGACTTAGACCATGGAGTTCATTCATTCAAATTGTATATCTAAACAATTTTAGTATTGGCTAATTTAGCATGAAAACCTGGCAAATTATTTTCTTGGTATTCTATTAACTTTTGTTCTGCTTGGGTTATGCATTTTATAAAACAGCCTCTTCATCAAAGTTCCGGGAACTATTATCCAGTCCAAAAGATACGGTTCTAAAGTTATGAGAAACCTGCATTCAAGAATGCCTCTCAGGGTCCTTTGTATCCTTTCATGAATCTCCTTAAAGACACCATATTCTAGGATTTTGCATGCTTGTGAAGTTTTCGGAAACTGCATTAGAGCTAAGCAATTAACTGTGGAAAGGACTTTAAGTAGTTATAGGTGAAGAAGCAAATGATAAGGAAATTTGGTTATTTCTGTGGTTTACAAAAATGTAACATAATCATAATTTTGAATGATGGTATATACCCAGACATATTAGAATTTTAGAAATCTCATACAGTTTTGAAACATATTGATAACATTCATTAAAACATAACCTAAAGAAGGTTAAATATAATTTATTCTTCATATTAAGTTACAATGCTTCCTATGTAACTTAATATGTCAAAAATCCTGTGTGCCTCTCTTTTGGATGCTTCAGGGGCCCTCTGTAGCTTCCCAAAGTTAGAAGTTGTAAAAGACTTAATTTTGGAGCTGAAATTTGATTTTGGGAAGCCTGTCAAATATTTCAAAAGCTTAAACTATGACAAAAATAGAATAACAGGTTATTTTTATATGTGACAAAAATAGAATCACAGTCATTTATTTAGCCAAAGTGATGAGTAAAAGATTCTTAAAAGTAAAAATCGGTACTCTCTGAAATAGGAGACTCAGTTTTCCAAACAATAAAAGGACCTAAGACAACACAAAACAGAATTTGTTTTTTCTGCTTTCCTTTCCCTTTTTTCCCCTTTTTGCAGTTTATTCAAAAGGTTAACAAAAATATTTGCTGTGTATTATTAATACTATACAAGATTTTTGTTCAAAAGTGGAAACCAAATTTTACTTTTGTATTAGTGTATTATCAACACTAAAACTAATTTTAATAAAAGTCATAAATAAATTTATCAATTCTGTTTTCTTTTAACCACACAAGATTTTCATAAAACTTTCAATTTACATTTTCCCCAACTTTTTATATTCATCTTGTTTTATCTATTTTTCTTTTACTCCTTCAGTTTGAAGTCTTTAAGTAACTTCAAACCAGACAAATTTTTTAACACATATTTTTATATCTTTATAATTTTCCTCATTAAATGCATAGCTTACTTTTGTTTATATACTTTGTATACAGAATTGCTTTTTTTCCCCATATCTAGTAGTTTTAACTCTTAGTAAAAACTCGTGATAATTTCTAGTGAAAATGCTAGAAAGTAATTTTGAACTTTTTTATATCAGTATTTGTAGATAAAAATAATTTTTTAATTTTTTAGATAGTTCTTCAAATTATTATTAGCAGATATGAATATATTTAGCTTTTTTATATCATATAAAAATAACAAGTCAGCAAATATAGACTTAAATAATTAATAATTCAGTATTTTAACCTATAGATGACAGACATTTTATGATTATCTATTACTTAATTTGACATAACATGAGTCTAAAATTTTAAATTACTGAAAATAATTTTGAAAGTATGACACAGGTAGCCTCCCCAGTGTCTTCCCCCAGTCATTCTGGTCCCAAGTAGCCACATGGCACCCAGGAGGACTATGAAGGTCAGGACTTGTCTGAGTCCATCAGGACAGAAGACAGGTCTACACCTGGAGGATTTTACCTGAAGGATCCAACCCCTCCCAAAATAGCCAGGAGGCAAAACAGGGAAAGCTGAGGAAGAAGGGATCACCTTGGGCTTGATTCTGGTTTGTAGTTGCTGGTTTAGGCACTAAGAACATGTCAACAGACCTCATGATGGTTACCTGTCCAAACACCTTGAATCCAGAGACTCTAAACCAAAGGCATAAGCTCACAGTAAAATCAAGCAAGTATCTAATTATATTTAACTGATAATTTCAAAGTTATTCCTATTTAACAATTTAAAAACTAACTTTACCAAATATGATCACAGATACATAATGCAGATAGACATACAAACACACAGAAGCAGATGTTGTATCTTTCATAAAGGGTATTCATTTCTCAGCTTTTAAATAGTTTTTTTTCCCCGTTTGATCTGTCAGTCTTCCATTTACCTGTTTCATTGCCCTAAGCACTTGTTAACTAGTCAACAGATTTGCATTTCTAAAGGGACAAATCTTAGGTGAAACAAAACAAATTTCTTTTTTCTTTTTTTCTGAGAAGAGTTTCACTTTTGTTGCCCAGGCTGGAGTGCAATGGCACGCTCGTGGCTCACATTAACCTCCACCTCCTGAATTCAAGCGATTCTCCTGGCTCAGCCTCCAACAAATTTCTATTTCATTAGCATAGAGCTAAGATTTATTGCCTAAATATTGTATCAGCATTTGCTCAAACCGAGGGAAAAGAACTGTTCAAATAAAAGTTTACATAAGACAGGATGGCCAGAAGAGTACCTTAAATAAAGGTGTGACTTACTATGTAAATCTAAAAGGATAGTAAGAATTTCTAATGCACGTAGGCAGACATCCTTAAAAATGGGTATTTCCTTTTTAGATTTAAATTCCTTTTACAAAAGAGTTTCAAGATAGCCAACTAAATTCCAGAAAGGTATATTTTAGTTAATAGGGTGTTTTTTTGAACTTAGCTACTGTTTCTTAGCTAAAATTATTGAGTTCAGGGTGGAGCCCACTAAGAAACAGGGCGAAGAAAGCATTCTCTAGGCCTGTCCTCTGCATCAGTAGACCTAAAAAAGAAGCAAGCCTATTATACCAGAGTGCCTACCCTTTGTAAACACTTTATTTATTATAGTGTTCTTTCCACCTTTGGGATGAGATAGTATCTAAGCCAAAAGATTAGCAGATTTAATTTTTCTTATCAATTAATCACAAGTTTTTTAATTTATATTTTATAAACTCTTTAAATAAAAAATATTGACATCTTTTTAGAAGCTTCTGATGTCCGTAGGCATCCCTAGATGAGACTAATTTGGGAGTCCTTATTTTCAAATGTACTTCTTCAGTGCAGTGTTGTTAATTTGGAATGTTCAGCTGTAACTTCTTGTGAGAAGATTTTTGCCAGTTCTGTAAGACTTTGCTGCTTCCAGGGCCTAATATGTATGCATGTGTAAGCTGAAAGTTACTCAGCTCTTCAGAAACTAAGGATTCCATTTTTACCTCGAATACTGGCTTTGGCATTCAGGTCCCCTTGATCAGCATAGATTTTTTTTTCCCTATATGTAAGAAAAATGAAACAAAGTGGGCAGAACACAAAAATCCCTGTGAATTTCCAAAAGCCAAATTTTATACCTCCTGCAGTACCGCTATTTACTACCAGTTTCCTTCTGACCCACTTAGATGTAAGAGACCTCTAACTGGATTCAACTCAGTTAATTACAAGGTCTAATCTGATCCTGGACCCAGTCCAGATTCTGTTGCAACTTCCTAACCCAGTTTGGATCAGAAATTTACTCAAAGAAACTTGGGGAGCTCAAAACCCAAATCTGTGGAGCGTTAAAATCCAAGAGAAAACTTACCACAATCCCCTTTTTACTCCGAGGGAGCAATGGGCACAATGGTCATAGCAGATATCTCGCTTGGTCACTCAGCACTCCTGGGGGTTGTTAGAAGCTCTACTTTGATCCTACTTCTGACATCACCTGTTAAGAGAAAAACATTAGCCAAATTAAATTTAAAAGAGTTTAACTGAGCAAAGAACAATTCATGAATCGGGTAGCTTCCCAACCCAGAGTATGATCAGAGACTCCAGTGCAGCCGTATGGCAGAATGTTTATGAACAGAAAAAGGAAAGTGATGTACAGAAAATGGCGGTGAGATAGAAAAACAGCTGGATTGGTTAAAGCTTGGCATCTGCCTTATTTGAACATTGTTTCAAGAGTTGGCCACCTTTGACTGTCCAAAACTCCAAGATTGGCACAAGAGTAGGCTACAGTCTGTTTACAACTCCATTTAGGATAGTTTACAATATACAGAGAAACCTTTAGGCTGAACTTAGAATTTGTAAGACAGCAGCTTTAGGCTAAACTTGATTTAACACCTATGTGACTACATTCACTTCGGAAACCAACTGGAAGTTTCAGAGTTCTGAGGCCATTGGTGCTTCTGATCAACTGACTACTAATCTGGGGGCTCCCACCACCCTATCAGGTTTGATAATTTGCTGGAATGACTCCTAAAACTCAATAAAGTATTATAGATATAATTATAGTTTTAGTATGAATAATATAAATCATTACCAGTCAGAAGAGGGATGGACAACGTGAGATCTGAGAAGGTCCTAGATGCCAAGTTTCCTTGTCCTCAGGATATATCACCTGCTTGGCTTATCAATGTATATTACTAACCTAGAAGCTCATTCAAGCTTCAGGTGTTCAGAGTTTTTGTTGGGGTCTTTCCATATAAGCACGACTGACTGAATCATTGGTATCTGACTGAAAAGCTCTTTTCTTTCAAGGTTTATGTCTCTGGTAATGGTAGAAAAAGATGCTTTGGATCAATCAGACACTAAATTTCCTTTTTGTCACTTCCAAAATAATGCTGTTGGAAGTCTTATTGGATCTGAAAAATGGAAGAGGATGAGAGGATAAATGAGAGTGGTGACATGCACCACTATATCATACATATTAGCAGTGATTCTGTGGGAAGCCTTCAGATGAGACTGAGGTACTTATTCCCATGCACTGGGACCTGCTTGTTGGGCTTATGTCTCCAAGGCACAGATTGTATTACCTCCCGTTTCCTAAGACACCTTGGTGTCTCAGGTCTGGTTTTCACTTGTTAATCTTTTTCCTTGATGTCTGCTTTATTTAACTCCTTTTCTTCCTCTCCCTGATTAACTTTACCATCAATGAGGATCTGAAGGCCTCTTTAAGGTGACCATGAAATTGTTTATTAGTTTCTGTCTGTAAATCACCTTTACGTGAAATGAAATTCTGAGCCTACACATCTCTTTCCACTGTGTTGGGGTAGAAAGCTTGCTAGAATGGTTCTTCTACCCTGACTGTAAAATTAGAGCATATTTTTTACACTCCCTACACAAGGCTGTAAATCCTTGTCCCTGAATGTCTGGCTACGCACTACTTTTAGGACAGGGAAAAAATCCTGCACAGAGATAATCAACTTCAGGATTTTGAATTCATATAAACCCTCAGTGCATGACCTTTCACATAAATGGCATCTCTTTTTGACCTTTGAATCTGTCCATACTGTTTCTATGACATTTTACAGCACAGTTCAAGTTCTTTTCTCTTATCTGTGGCATAGTCCTGTACATGTGTTTCTCCAGTTTGTGGTTGTACTTAGCCTATGGCACAAGATTTAAGGTCTGCCTAATTCTTGATCCTGATTTGTTATCAAGGCTAAGGGATCTGGTTTAGCTGATGGAGGCAAATGGAATACTGTAAGAAACATGAACCCCTCAGAAACTGATCTCCTCCCACCATCCAATTTCTACAGAAACCAGGTAACCATGAAGGATGGAGAAACAATTAGATAATGAAAACACTAGTTGACGATTCTATGGGGAAGTTTCTATAGATTTCTACACTTAGTAAACTCATGTACCACTGCCTCTGTTTGGTTCTCTGGGTAGTTCTATGTGGGAGTCACTCCAGCGTAGAGACCCCCAAGAGTGTCTCCGCCATAATGGAGTTAGACCCCAGAAGCATTTCCTCCCCCTGGAGGCAGTCGAGCTATGGGAAAGTAGGAACTAAGGATGAGAAATAAAGTAAAAGAACTATTTTGACCTCCTAGTTGCTTACACAATGGCCTGGTGACGGTTATGTGGTGTTACTAAGACACTGTGTTTTATTTTGGTTCCTGCCTTGGATTTGTTTTATGACTCCATTTACCAGGTACTGCTTGAACCCTGTGATTAATAATGTGATTCTTTAAGATGACTGCTCTTGAAATTTATGGTGGGATTAACCTTTAAAAGAATGATACCCTGTTAAATATAAAACTGTTTCACTATAGGTAAAAAGATGAACACCTGTTTGCTTTACATCATTTTGTGGTTAGTTTATGATTTTAGTATTGTTCCTC
>PVKV010038310.1:0-14025 GCA_004027835.1 Alouatta palliata
AGGTCACCCACAGAGGGAAGCCAGTCAGACTCACAGCAGATCTCTCAGCAGAAACTCTACAAGCCAGAAGAGAGTGGGGCCAATATTCAACATCCTTAAAGAAAAAAACTTTCAACCCAGAATCTCATATCCAGCCAAACTAAGCTTCATAAGTGAAGGAGAAATAAAATCCTTTACGGACAAGCAATTATTGAGAGATTTTGTCACCACCAGACCTGCCCTACAAGAGCTCCTGAAAGAATCACTAAGCATGGAAAGGAACAAGTACCAGTCACTGCAAAAGCAAACCAGTTGGCAAAGACCAAAAATGCAATGAAGAAAATGAGTCTACTAATGAGAAAGAAAACCAGCCAGTAACAAAATGGCAGGATCAAATTCACACATAACAGTATTGACATTGAATGTGAATGGCCTAAACACCCCAATCAAAAGACACAGACTGGCAAAAAAATTTTTGCAATCTACCCATCTGACAAAGGGCTAATATATAGAATCTACAAAGAACTAAAACAGATATACAAGAAAAAACAACCCCATTCAAAAGTGGGCAAAGGATATGAACAGACACTTTTCAAAAGAGGACATATATTAGGCCAAAAAAACATATGAAAAAATGCTCATCATCACTGGTCTTTAGAGAAATGCAAATCAAAACCACACTGAGATATCATCTCATGCCAGTTGGAATGGCGATCATTAAAAAATCAGGAGACAACAGATGCTGGAGAGGATGTGGAGAAATAGGAACACTCTTACACAGTTGGTGTGAGTGTAAATTAGTTCAACCATTGTGGAAGACAGTGTGGCGATTTCTCAAGGATCTAGAAATAGAAATTCCATCTGACCCAGCAATTCCACTATTGGGTATATACCCAAAGAACTACAAATCGTTCTACTATAAAGACACATGCACATGTATGTTCATTGCAGCCCTGTGTACAATAGCAAAGACCTGGAACCAACCCAAATGCCCATCAATAATAGACTGGACAAAGAAAATGTGGTACATATACACCATGGAATACTACACAGCCATAAAAAAAGGATGAGTTTGTGCCCTTTGTAGGGACTTGGATGAATCTGGAAACCATTGTTCTCAGCAAAATGACCCAAGAACAAAAAGCCAAGCACCGTATGTTCTCACTCGTAGGTGAGTGTTGAACAACGAGAACACATGGACTCAGGGAGAGGAGCATCACACACATGGGACAGTTGGGGGTGGGTAGGGGAGAGACAATGGGGGGTGGGGAGGGAGGGGAGGGGAGGGTGTAGAGGGATAACATGGGGTGAAATGCCAGATATAATATGTACCTAAAGTAAAATAAATAAATAATTAAAAAAAAAAAAGAATACAGCTGGACCCCTACCTCAGAGCACATTAAAAATTACTCAGAATGAATCAATGACCTAAATGTAAGAGCTAAAACTGTAAAACTCCTTTGAAAAAACATGGGAGCAAATCTTCATAACCTTTGGATTTCTTGTGTACTTGAGGTGTCAACCACAAGTTTATTAGGCTCTGTTAGATTTCTTATGCTCTTATGCATGATATCAAAAGCATAGCAAGAAAACAACAGATAAGGTGGACTTAATCAACATTAAAATTTTTATACATTAAAGGACATTACTAAGAGAGTTCAAAGAAAGCCTACAGAATAGGAGAAAATGTCTGTAAATTATATATCTGATAAGGAAATATATAAAGAACTCTTAAAACTCAACCACAAAAATTAGAAGATGGGCAAAAACTTGACTATAGATTTCTCCAAAGAAGCTATACAAATGGTCAATAAGCACATAAAACCACAATGCATCATTGCATACCCACTAAGAGGGCAATAGTAATAATAATAATATTAAAGAAAGAGAAAATAAAAAGTATTGGATGGGATGTGAAGAAACTGAAACCCTCATATATTGCTAGTGGAAATGTAATAAAATGGTACAGTCATTGTGGAAAGTAGTTTGGTGGTTTTTCAAGACAGAATTATAATATGTTCCAGAATTCCACTTGTAGGTATATGCCCCAAAGAGCGGGAAACATGTATTCAAACAAAATGTGTACATGAATGTTCACAGAGGCTCTATTCACAATAGGTAAATAGTGAAACAGTTTAAATGTCCATGAGCAGATGAATGGAAAAACAAAACGTGGCATATCCATAAAACTAAATATTATTCAACCATAAAGAGGCGTGGAGTATTGATGTGGCTGGAACTTGAAAACATTATGCTAAGTAAAGACACCAGTCACAAAAGGCCACATACTGTATTATGCATCCAGAGGTGGCAACTCCATAGAGAGAGAAGGCAGATTCTGGTTTCCAGGAGCTGGGGGGAATGGGAGTGACACCTAATGTGTAGGGGCTTCCTTTTGAGATGATAGGAAGTTCGGGAACGAGACAATGGTGACAGCTAAGCAACACTATCAAGGTGGTTAATGCCAAGGAATTGTATACCTTAAGATGGCTCAAATGGTAAATTTTATGTTATGGGTATTTTATCACAAATTTTGAAAATCCACCCTCCCCTTCAAATTTTTAAATGATTATGGCCAGCTGTAAAACAATTTGGATTCTTGCATAAAAAATAATTTTTATCCGAAAAGATGTTAAAAGAAATTTTTATTTCATTTATGTAAACATTGTTAGAGAACTATGAAGAACAGACTAAGAAAGATATTTTACAAAAAGTGAAAAATTTGAATTAAGCCAAAGTATTGCCCACAGAGTACAAGCCCTTTCTAACATTATTAAAGATCATGGGCCAGACATGATGGCTCACACCTGTAATCCCAGCACTTTGGGAGGCTAAGGCGGGTGGATCACCTATGGTCAGGAGTTCAAGACCAGCCTGACCAACATGGGGAAATCTCATCTCTACTTAAAATACAAAAATTAGCCGGGCATGGTGTCGGGTGCCTGTAATCTCAGCTACTTGGGAGGCCGAGGCAGGAGAATCGCTTGAACCCAGGAGGCGGAGGTCGTAGTGAGCTGAGATTGCACCATTGCACTCTAGCCTGGGAAATAAGAGTGAAACTTTGTCTCAAAAAAAAAAAAAAAAAAAAATTTATAAATGATCCTTTAACTTAAAACTTGAAAAGTTGCAAGTAGTTTTCTTTGATTTTGGTGAGTTGTGTGGTTAAGAGAAACTCACTGGACAATTAATACTTTGAATACTTTAATTTCAGAGGAATTCCAAATTTATAAACAAATGTCAATTGATGGCCTAAAAATTAGAAATTATAGGGTAAGTTTTTTTTCATAGTTTCCATTTGTCAAAGAATTCAATTACATATACAAAACTTAGTTTCTATTATGACAGACACTGCTCCAGCTATGGTAGGTCAAAAATCTGAATTTATTGCAATTAATTTAGAATTTAAAATAAGGGATGGATATTTCAATTATTGCTTCATTCCACTGTATAATACCATTGAAAGTATCTGTGTTCCATTTTACGAAGCAGACTCCGGAAAAATCACCAAGAATGTAGTTGTTAAAATCTTTCAATGTTTATGTGCAAAGGCTTTGAATCGCAGAGAGTTTACACAACAGTTGAAAGAAACAAGACAATGAACTTAATGATCTTGTGTTCTTTGCCAATGCTTGAGTGAGTCATGGAAGAATTTTTACAATATTCACTCCATTGGTAACTCCAAGTTAAGATTTTTCTCAAACAATAAGTGCTTTCCAAATATTCAATAATCAAAGGCAAAATGACAATATAATTTATGTTTTGTCACTGCTATCTTGCTGACTTTGAAACCTTGAAGAAAGGAAAGCTCATTTATGACATAGCTAGGTATGAAAAATTATGTGGAAATAAACACTTTCCATAATATAAATCGTAACTAATAATTTCACGTTTTTCTAACATGAAAAAATATGCAGAATATTTTAATTGCAATAAAGAGAACTACGTAAACTGGCAGAAAACTACCATATAAATTTGAGGAACACTTTCTCATATCAATTAATTTAGAGTTGTTTGCCAATTTATGTGTTGCTCCTTTGAATTTGACATTAGTTACACTGCTACAAGGGTAAGCTTATTTAACTTGAGAAAACATAATTTGCAAACAAAGGTACTTTTGCTTCAAAGTTAACTTCTCTAAAAATGGTGACCTAGTTTTGTTAGTGTGGATATGAATAGTAAAGGGAAATGACTCCTGGTACCTGAGTGACTTGCTGGAGAACTTACGTATATTTGGACAGCTAGGTATGTTTGAACAACTTTTTCAACCATAAATTTTAAAAACTATAAAGGCAGACCAAGTATTTCCAATACAAATCAGTGACAAAATTGAACTATGCTGTGTGAACTACAAACTGGATTTTGAAGACTTACTGTGACACAAGAATGTAAATAGCTCATTAACATTCTTTTATATTGATTACATGTTGAAGTAATATTTTGGATTTAACAACTTTAATAAAATGTATTATTAAAATTAATTTCACTGGTTTCTTTTTATTTTTAAAATAAAATGAGGATACTAGAACACTTACAATTATGCTAGTGGCTTGCCTCACGTTTCAGTGGGACACTGCTGATCCCGACAGCTTTTTCCGCTCTCCCTTGCCCGGGCACCTGTTGAACTCCTCCACAGCCAGCATGCACTCCAGCTCAGCCCTTCCTGATGTCCTGCACAGCTCCAGGGGCTTTCTCTAGTTCCTTCCACAAACCCCTGCTGGGTCCACTTGTTCAAGGGATGGAGGATCCTTCTCTCCCACTCAAAAAGTTCCTCATTCTTAGCCTTCAGTTTCCTAAGCCTTATTTTTATTTTTTCTATCAAGATGCCACCCTGTTCCTGCACCTAACTGTGTGGTGACCTCCATGAGTCATCTGAGCATTCCTATTCTGAGCATGCCTATTGCCAAGTGCGCACTTAAAACTGTCTGTCTTGGAATTCTCTTCTTCCAGCAAGACCCTCATGAAATGTCATCACGATCCTTTCTTGGGGCTTAACTTTATGTGACATCTTACTTTTCTAAAAAGTATTCAGAACATTTTGTTTATAACTCTTTTATAACAAATTCTACTTCAGAGAAGACTTAACTGGAACACACACTAAAGAGGACCTCCACTTGTGGCCGTGAAGGAGAATCCCTCAGGAAAGGACCAGCGTGACCCTAAAAAGCTGCCTTTTGCAGCTCCCAAACCAGCCCCAAACCCACTTGGCCCTGACGGCCCAGGCTGGTCTGCTCTTCTTACTGTGAAAAATTCAAATCTTCTGTAGTAAGATATCACCTGAAGCCTCTGCAATTTAAGTATTTGTAAATTCAATAACAATTATTAGGTATTCCAGAAACAGGACTAAGTAATCAAAAGCCACGTTGAAAAGAAAAAACACTGGCTGGGCTCAGTGGCTCATGCCTTACCTCCCAGCACTTTGGGAGGTGAGGCGGGTGGATCACTTGAGGTCAGGGGTTTGAGACCAGCCTGGCCAATGTGGTGAAACGCTGTCTCCACTAAAAATACAAAAATTAGTTGGGCATGGTGGTACATGCCTGTAATTCTAGCTACTTGGGAGGCTGAGGCAGAAAGATTGCTTAAACCTGGGAGGCAGAGGTTGCTGTGAAAAGAGATCACACCACTGCATTCCAGTCTGGGCGACAAAACCAGATTCTGTCTCAAAAAAAAAAAAAAAAAAAAAAAAAAAAAAAAAAAAAAAAAAAAAAAAAAAAAAAACAGGAAAAGAAAAAAAGAAAAAAGAGAAAACAAAAACCAGACAATAGTGATTCAGATGCTAGTATTTTAAGACATAGACTATAAAATTAATATATTTAAGAAAACAGATAAAGAGATGAAGAATTTTATTAGATAATAAAATTCAGACAATCAAATAGAAAATTAAAAGCTTAAAAAAACCCTGAAATTAATACTCCCCAAAATAGCCTCAAAAATGAAGGCAAAATTAAAATGATTTCAAGCAACCAAAACTCCTAAGAATTCACTGCTGGTGGAACTGTGCTAAGAAACACCACAGGGAAAGCTTCCCGCAGCAGGAAAATGATCCCAGATGGAAACATGAAATGCAGGAGAATGAAGAGCACCAGAAAGAAATGCCAGGGGAACGCTAAGTAAGTATCACTTTTAACACAACAACAGCAGTAGTTACGTCTTGTGGGATTTAAGATATACATGGAATTAAAATACGTGACAAAAACAAAACACATGAGAGGTAAATGGAGTTAAAATGTTGTAAGATTCTTGAATTGACTGGAAAGTGGTAAAAGGTAGTAACTGAAACTCATGGGAAAAGGATGCCTGTTGTGAATCTGGGGTGACAACTAGAAGAATAATAACAATGTATAACTAATAATCCAAAAGAGGAGAAAACTGGAATAATACAAATACTTGATGGATTCAAAAGAAACAAGAATATGTGCAAAAATGACAAAGAACAGTTAAGACGATTAGAAAGCAAAGAAATGAAAGGTAGATTAGAATTCAGAGTTGTCATAAGTAGACTGTATGTGAGTATGAAAATGCCGCATTTGAAAATAAAGATTGGAGACAAAAAGCAAATTCTAATTAAATGGAGCTTATAAAATATGTACATTTAGTATAAAATATGTACATTTAGTATAAAACACAGGGAAGTAGACAATAAAAGCACAGACAACAAGATACCTTATAAACACAAAATAAAGCTAATGTAACTATCTTAAATATCAGACAAAGCAGATTTTTAAGGTCAGGGACATTGCTATACATGGGCAGTATAAACTGATATACTCCTAATGACACATTAAAATATAGATGGCAAACAGTGAAAGAATTAAAGGGACAAATAGACAAGCCCACAATTATAGTTGGAGATTTTAATAAACGTCTTTCAATACTGGTAGAAAAATACATGTCTTTCAGTTCTGGTAGAAAAAGCAGTTAAAACGATCAGTAAAGATACGGAATAATTCAATAACATTGAAAAACGATGTGAATGCCATATGTAGCATATCAAGAACTGCAGAATTTAAGTTATTTTCAAAAGAAAACGAAACTTTTACCAGAAGAGGTGGCATGCTGGATCATAAAGCACATCTCAACAAACTACAGAGGACTGAAAGTTGGTTCTGGGAAAACACTGATAAAACTGGTAACACTTTATTCAATAAGACTCATCAGATAAAAAGAAAGAAAACACAAATTGACAATACCAGGACTGAAGAAGCAGAGATCTGTGTAGATCTTACATACATTAACAATGTAACAGAACATTGAAAACATTGATGAAATGGACACCTTGAAAAGCACAACTTAGCAGAACTAACATACAAAGAAACAGAGAGTCTGAATAGTTCTATATCTGTTTTAGAAATGTTGGACCCCAAAAGAAAACCTTCTCACAAGAAAACTCTCTGCCCTGATGGCTTTTCTGGTGACTTCTTCCAAACATTTAAAGAAAATATAACATCTTATTTAACCCAAACTACTCCAAAAAATAAAAAAGAGGAAACACTTTCCTCTTCACTTTATGGGCCAACATCAAACCTTACGAGACTCACGGGAAAGGAAAGCAATATATCAATTTCATGAATGTAGATGCAAAAATCCTCAACAAAATATTAGCAAGCTGAGTTCAGCTATATATTACAAACAAAATATATCAAAACCACATAAGGTTATTTTAAGAATGAGAGGTAGATTTAACATTAGAAAAACCTATCCATGTAATATTTAAAATTAAATGAACAAATGATAAAAAAACCATATGTATGTACATAAAAAACATGATAAAATTCAAAAGCCATTTATGACTAAAAACTCAGAAAACTGGGAATTGAGAGGAACTTTCTTACTCTGGCAAAAGGTATCTTCAAAATATCTATAGCAAACATCATGCTTATAGCGAAGTATGGAAAGCTTTCACTCTGAGTTCAGAAATAAGAAAATGTTGTCTGCTATCACCACTTCTATTCAACATTCTACTTCACAAACAGCATGAATTACACAGAAAATCCCAAGTGAATTTATGCATTAATTAAAGAATTCATAAATGAATTTAGTGAGGTGGCTGAAGCAAGATTTTTTTTTTTCCTTCTGAGACTGGGTCTCACTCTGTTGCCCAGGCTAGTCTCAAACTCCTGGTCTCAAGTGATTCTCCTGCCTTGACCTCCAAAAGTGCTGGGATTATAGGCATAAGCCACTGTACCTAACCTCTGAAGCAAGATTAATATACTAAAATCTCAAGAAACAATTATAAATGGAATTTAATAAAATATTTGTAATAGCATAAACAAATACTTAGGAATGACTATTAAATTATGTGTAAGACTTCCACTCAGAAAATCATAAAACACTGAGAGAAATTAAAGAAAACCAAAACAAATGGAAGGATCTACTATGATCACAGGTTGGATGACTCAAAATTAGAAAGATGTCCTGTTTTTCCAAGCTGATCTATAGATACAATGCAATTCCAAATGAAACTGCAATATCATTTTTGTTTTTCTGAGAGGGAGGGTTGTGCTCTGTTGCCCAGGCTGGAGTGCAGTGGTATGATCATGGCTCACTGCAGCCTCGACCCCTTAACCCCTAAGTAGCAGAGACTATAGGCATGCACCACCATGCCCAGCTAATTTTTAATTTTGTTATAGAAACCATAGAGACGGGTCTCCCTATGTTGCCCAGGCCTGTCTCGAACTCCTGAGCACAAGCAATCATCCTGCCTTGGCCTCCCAAAGTGCTGGGATCACAGGTGTGAGCCACTCCATCCAGCCTGATTTTTAAAAAATGGCAATTGATATTAAAAGTTCATTTTTAAAAGTTAATTTTAAAAATTCACAGGTAAGTACAAATGGCCAAGCTCTTCCTACTTAAAAAAAAAAAAAAAAAGAGTTGATGGACTTGGGACTCCTAGGAATAAAGACTTATTAAAGGCAGGGTAATTATAATAAACAGAAACAGTGCAGTGACAGACAGAAGGCCAAAGGAGCAGAACTGAGACTCTAGGTCCCCACACGTGCCACTGTCTGCTCTGTGACAGAGAAGCAATGCAGGCCACAGAAGCTCCTTCCCATACCTGCTGGACAACTGGGTGACACACTAAAACCTAACGAAACTTCACCCCACTTCACACCATAGCAGAAATAAATCACAGGTAGATGATGGACAGAAACATGAAAAGTTAAAATAATAAAATCTCTAGATGATAAAAAAGAATATGGAAAAGATTTCTTAAGAGGATTCAAGAAACAATGGCATAAAGAAACAAATGGCAAATGAGCTCCATTAAAGTTAAGAGCTTCTGTTTATCCAAAGACCACGAAGAGGCTTAAACCCAATCACAGAGCTGGAGACAAAATCCATAATACTCATACCTAATGAAAGACTCTAAGATTCCTAAATATTGATTTAAATAGAGAGATCAAATAGAAAAATGAGCAAAGTCATTTTGAAATGACACTATAAAAAAGCAAGATTTTGAAACATACGAACTCATTTTCCACCAGGGAAATCAGGGAAATGTAAATTAAAACACCATTCTCTGTTATTATACACCGACAAGAATGGCTGGAGGCTTAAAAACAGACAATACTGAATGGAGCCAAGGATGCAGTGCAAATGGAAGCCTCATGCCCTGCTGGTGGGTGTGGACAGTGGTAACCACTTTGGAAATTACTTGGCGGCCTTCATTTATTTTCAATAAATGTATTTATTTTTAATGGACACATGGTAATTGTATATATTTATGGGGTACCCTTTGGTGCTTTGATACATGTCAACGTTGTATGATGATCCCATCAGGGTATTAGTGTATCTACTGGCAGCATCCAGAAAGACTATCTCTACGTATAGCCTATGACCAGTAAATATAAGATAAACATAAATGTAAATATAAATGTGTATACACATAAACACACGTACCTGAAGTAACATGTGCCTGTGTGTGCGAGATGATGACTAAGAGTGTAACAGCAGCATTATTTGTTATGCCTCCAGCTGAGTAACCCATATGTCCATGAAAAGTTGATTGGATAAATAAATTGTATTTTTTTTGAATGGAATACTATACAGCAAGAAAATAAAACATGGCAACTACATGCAACAACATGGATGAGCCTCCTTGCGAAACGTTGCGTGAAAGAACCCAGAGATCAGGAGTTCCTTTTGTAGGATTCCGAAATGACATTTTCGAAAGGAGAGAAAAGTTGTCTCTGGTGCAAGAACTCTGAAAACGACTGCTTTTCAGGAGGGGAGTGGGGAGGACGCAGTGCGGTTGCAGCGTCCCTGGTGACAGTCGTGCCCTGCATCTCGATCTGGTGCTGTGTTCACTTGGTAAACATGCATTCTGAATGTGTACTGCATTAGCAAGTGTTTATTTTAACATGTGTAACTGCCACCGAGCCTTAGTAAGCGAACAATTTTCTTGGTGTCTTGGGAGCAATTCTGAAGCTGTGTGGGCACGGTGGGGCCACTGCGCCACTCCCTCTGGCTTCTCCTCAGTTCCCCTCCTCAGAAGGCAAATGTCCCCTACTGGTGCCGTTTCGCTTCCCACTGATTCTCACATTGGCTGCGTTCATCTCTCCCAATCACCTTTTCCCCTCTCTTATTTTCTTTTTCTCCTTCCCTCTCTCTCCCACCCCGTGTCTTTCTGTGGAGTGAGGTTGGCACTTATAGTCATTGCTCAGACACAAGCCCCCTTTTGGTCCAGTTAGCAAGCCATCCAAACACATGTTTGCTGGGTTTCTTGATGATATTCTTCATTACTCACTGCTCATTTTAAATTTTCACTTCCACGTACAGATCTGCCAATGAGCAATGGAAGTAGTGGAAAGTGTGGCTTCTGGAAAGGGGGTCTGGAGTCTGCTCATTAGCGCTGGTGGGAAAGGATTTTGGAGGCCACATCCATCTGACAGTGACGGAGGTGCAAGCTGCATTGATGAGAGAATCTGGGCTCTGCATGTACCAGCTCAGCAACCCTGAAATGTCCAGCGATCTTCCTGGGGCTGCACTCTCTGCCTGCTGAAACTGGGTCACTGGCAGTACTTACCTGGTGACGTTAACATCTGTAAAATACTTGGCATGGTGCATGTGAGCAGTTACACTTGTCCCTTGGTGTCCATAGGAGATTGGGTCTAATCCCCCTCCCCGACCTTGCCCTCCTTGCCCCATGCCAAAGCCATGAATGTCCAAGTCCCACAGTTGGCCCTTCAGGACCCACGGATACATGAAGTTGGCCCTCCATATCTGCAGGCTTCTCATTCTGAGAATAGGCCGTATTTCTGATCCGTGGTTGAATCCCTCGATACAGAGGGCTGACCATAATGAAAAAATTCTCAGAGAAGTGGACCATGCCGTTCAAACCCATGTTGTTTGAGGAGCAACTATGTTGTGGTCTCTGCTGGAATGGCATGAACTGGAGCTGTCTCTGTTGGCCCCTGGGACACAGGGGCAGCTGTCACAGGATGACTCCTACACAAAGCTGGTCTTATATTTGTTGTGAGAGTCCTCATCGCATTTTGGGACTTGTTCTAAGAAATAAGTAGCTCCATTTCCCTGTGTGTAAAGCAAGAACATGGCTACTGAAGGCTTTCTTGGCTTATGGGGCTATTTTGAAGAAGAAATGTTCAATGCCCACAAAGCATTCTGCTTCCTGGGTATAATTACTGACACAATGGAGCGCATTATTTTTATAATATGGACTTTAGAATCCACACACTCGCACAGCTCTCAGGAAGTGACACTGGACCCTGCTTCTGACGGAAGGATGTGGGATGAGCCTCAATCCTACAATAGCACACCAGCTCTGGATGCTTTTTCTGGTAAACATCACACACTCGGCCACCAGCAGAATGACATCTGACCCAGACGTACACTTTTTTAGCTCAGAAGTGCCCCAGGCAGGTGACTAATGATGCCCACAGATGGAGGAGTGTGCTCTATGCCCTAAAGGATCAGTGTTCACAGGTGAGATAATTCCTGATGCTCTTGGGTTGCCTAATAAATATGTCACACTGTACATACATGAAGGAAACTGACGTGTGTAAAAAATAGGGATTGTTCAATATAGGAAAATAAGATAGAAATTTCAGATTTAATTACCTTGGGTCAGCTTAAATTTTTCCTCTCTTCTCTTTAGCAACTTGAAAATGTAAACATATATAATAAAATATAGAGTATAATAGAATGAATATTAATATTGTACCAGCTTTTTGAAATAACTAGAATATGATAGGCCTTCCTCACACTTTTCAAAGTGCAACCCTGTATGAAAGGTAGACTTATTCTTTCTGAGAATTGCCAACCATAGTTGAGATGCCTGAACAATAAAAAACATGACTCAATTACATTTGCTGGGTTTCTTAGCTGGATTCTCAACCACTAACTTGTTTATTTTACTTCCAAGTATGGATCTCCCAATGGACTGTTGTTAGGGTCTAGTAATATTCCATTTGTTATATCATTGATCTTATCTGACATACCGGCAAACATCTGGATTACATTTTAGCAGAGAGAAATAAAATACGTAATGACTGATACACTATTAGAATAAGCTGAATAGCATCCATTTTATTTAGTGCTAATGATACGTAAGACAGATTTAATCCTAATACACCAGTGAGCTCTTCCTATAGAGAAACTGCTGTTCTGGGACCAAAACCTCTACCCCCTAAATCAAATCAAACAACGATTTGATTGATCAAATCATCTGTAAAATGTCATTATTAGTTACCAAGAGACTCACTAAAGATGCAGGTGGGCAGGGGCCATCTCACCTCACTTACAGGGAAGAGTGGACAGCATTAATAAGCCGTCATCACCACCCCACATGTCACGCTAAGCACTTCACATCTGCCAACACGTTAAGTCCTCACAACAGCCCTCTGAAGGGGGCTTCTTAGTCTCCACACGTAACAGAAGCACAGACAGGTTAAGTACTTTGCCCAAGGTCACACAGCTGCTAAGAGACTGACCCAGGATTTGAGCCCAGGCAGTCTGACTCCACCTTGCTCTTAAACACACTGCAGTTGCAGCATCTTGCTAATAGAACACCTGCAGCCAGAACAGAGGAGCTTCTGGATGGCAAGGGCGATGATCTCTATTTTCCATGCATTTACATAATGGCTAAGTATTTAATAAATGATAGTTGAGTTGACTTCTTATCCAAGGTCAGTATTATCTCTTTACATGACAAATACAGAGCATGTGAATAAAAATGTAAATGTTAACATCATATTTCATGCCAGCATTCTCCAAGGGAGTTTTATTGGCTTAGCACACAGAGGGCTCCAGGCTGGGCAGCGCCTAGAAGGCCTAAATGGAAACTTTTCGTCTTGTATTCTTTGCAGACCTACTAATTTCTACTCCTTACCTGAAGAGGCACAGAATTATGCTTCCTGTTGCAAGGGCCATCAGAGAGACACTGTAGCCCAGGGTGTAAATGGCCTTCACCAGAATGTAAAACGTGATCTACAAAGAAAGAAAATGGATCCGTAAGCTGATGGTGACCAGCAGCAGCACGAGACAATGGGAACAGTTCCAACATCCAGCCCTGTGCTCTGGCCATGAAGGACTCTTTCCTGCCTGCAAGGCATGAGACAGTTTCACTTTATAATTCCACCTCCATCTTGAACCAAAAAATGACACCCACCACTCAGAACATCCTCTTTTTTCTTGTATTTCATCGTGAATGACTTTGGATGGTTCCCGTAACGCACTTCTGTCTGGAGGGAACATGACCCACCACCATCAGGGAAAGCAAAGGAAGAAGCGCTGAGCTAAGTTCACAAAGAAAGCTCAGTCTGTCCCCGAGGCAGCACATCCAGCCTTCTGATACTTCAAGTGGACACACAAGTCTGAGTATGTTAAACGCTATGACCTGGAACCAACCCAAATGCCCATCGATGATAGACTGGACAGCGAAAATGTGGCACATATACACCATGGAATATTATGCAGCCATCAAAAACGATGAGTTTGCATCCTTTGTAGGGACATGGATGAACCTGGAAGCCATCATTCTCAGCAAACTGACACAGGAACAGAAAACCAAACACCGCATATTCTCACTCA
>PVKV010038311.1:0-14025 GCA_004027835.1 Alouatta palliata
TCTAGCAATAGATGTATGTATATCTATCTATCCTTTTTAATTTCCTCTTTGAGAGATGTGTATTATATTATTTGCCCATTATTAATCACATTATTATTTGCAGTTTAAATGAGTTTATTTTATGTGCTTGATAGTAATCCTTTGTCATATGAATAGTTTCAAATATTGTCTGTCATCTGCAGTTCTCTCTACACTGAATTTTTTCCTTGACTGTGCAGGAGCTACACTTTCTTGATAGGATCTGGATGGGTGGGCTGAGGTGCAGTGGGACATTGTAGGGGAAGAGATGGAACCAATGTCCACAAACAGGTGAGTTTTACTCACCCAGTGGTTTCTGAGTTTATGGTTTGAATAAATGCAGAAGATTTTGTTCATGTTTCTGGAGGGTAAATAATTTGAAGGGAAAATGATATAACTTATTAGTCAAATAAATGAAAATATAATAATTGTGTATCTGTCCTTGTAAGTGGGGGTAGCTCATTGGTGTGTCTTTATCCCCAGAAAAGAGATAATTATGTCTGCTGTGAAAAGATGGTTAGTTGTTAACATATGTGGTTATTATTAATGACAACTGAGCCTGGATATGAGGTCATGTTATAATGCTAGTGGGGTGTCATAGCAACAAAAATTGAAGCAACAAATATTTAAATGAAATGGTTTTGAATATTACTAGTAATGAACATGCCAAGACAAATCAGTTACCACAACCAGGAGAATAATTCATGACCACCATTGGGATTCATGCTGAGAAGATGTAAAATTTCTATTTAATGGCTCACTCCCACACTCATAAAATTGTTCAGAGAACAATCTAAGAACATAGTGTGACCTTACAGAAAGTGGAGGCCAAACATTTGGGGAGAGGGAGAGTCTGTGTTGGAATTGTGAGAAGTGGAAACCTGAACTTTGCAGAGAAGCAGCAGTGATCAAAGGTAGTGCTGAATTCTCTCGAGTTTCATGGAAAATACAGTAAAAATGGGTTTCTCCCCTCGTTTATTTTTTGTTCTCAACACTCCCTTGGAAGTTTAGTTGTAAATATTGGGAATCTACCTAAAACTCAATCGTGGCAAGCAATTTTACACTGTAGAAAGAGGTAACGATTTGGGATAATTGAATTTAGGTTATAAAAATTAATTATTAAAAACTCAATGTTAGTCTCTAGTAACTTATATCATAAAATTCTCAGCCTCATGAATGGAGTCCTCTTATCCTATCAAGGAAGAATGTCCATGTGGGCATGTGGTGCTGTCATGGAGGCCAGGGACATGGGCTGTCCAGGCTTTCCTGGTCCTTCAGAGGAAAATTGCAGAATCTTCTCCTCCCTTATCCCCAGCAGTTTTTATGTCTGTGTGTAACCCTTGAGGGTGCCGTTCCCATGTCACTGCACAACAGAAGTCACATGTGGCATGAAGCTGACGTGCTGGGTGTAAAATTGGGTAAAGAAACTACCAACATACATGACCTGTTGCGTTACCCAGGCCTGGAGCCTCTCCAATCCAAGCTTTGCATTTTATTAGTGACTTTGTGTTGTTTAGTCAGGACAATTTCTGTTTTTAACTTTCTAATGAAATAGCATCCCATAATAATCTAGAGGCATAAAGATTAAAAAATAACTTATTTGGAAATTAACCCAAGTTCCAGGTGAGGTCACAGTTTGTGGTGACAGTGAGGCAGGGAGAAGCATGGCTGGAAACTACGAATGTGCTTGTAAATGCTTCATGTTAATGAGGAAGACTCTGTACACCCAAGAGATTTAGACACTCTCACTGAGAACCTCGATCTAATATTATCTGTTACAACTTGCATCTCAATAGTAAAATTCTAGGTTTTATCTAAAATTGCTGTTACTAATGTAAGCTTTCATTTAGGACATAGTTCCCATGTGATGTAAAATAACCCAGATGGCAGAAGTGATTGTATTTATTAGAACTTTCCAGGCTGGCACAGTGTCTCATGGCTGTAATCCTAGCACTTCGGGAGGCTGAGGCAGGCAGATCCTGAGGTCAAGAGATCAAGACCATCCTGGCCAACATGGTGAAACCCCGTCTGTACTAAAAACATAAAAATTAGTTACATTTGGTGGCACATGCCTGTAATCCCAGCTACTCGGGAGACTGAGGTAGGAGAATTGTTTGAACCTGGGTGTCGGAGGTTGCAGTGAGTCAAGATCATGCCACTGCATTCCAGCATGGCAACACAGCCAGACATCATCTCAAAAAGAAAAGGAAAAGAACTTTCCAGTTTTTCAAACTTGGAAATAAGCATGTTTTGGGGCAGTGCATGGCTTTGGTTTGGTTTGTAAACAAAAAAGTATATTGTACACTCTGGAAAACCCACCAAACTGGGCAAGTCAGGGAACTCTTATAAGCACTAGTTTATCCCAGATTCCTGGAAAATATAAAGCTGGAAGTCACTGCAAAAAAAAAATACATAATATTGGAGTTAAGACAAGATTATATTCTCAGAAGATAAAGCTGCTGAGTTACAGTTGTTATAAAAAAATATCACTGCTTAGGCACAGATTTTAAGTGAAAATGAATGAAAAACATCTAGTTATCAACTTTTCTTAATTTGTACCAGATGATCACAAATGAATATTTGTATTTCAACTGTACATTTTATAGACAAATTGGTTATCAGATTAGATAAACACTTTGGGGAAATGTAGAAAAGACGGTAGAGGTCAGTTCTTGACAAGGAGTGACCAGCTAACCACAAAATCCTGGGAGAACTCTAAGACTGGGACCCAGACAGAAATGAAGCCATAGGGCCCTCTAGACACACTTAGGTAAACTTTCCTCAGTTTTCACCCTTGAAGTCATGTGAATGTGTTTTATTTACCACCTATCTGTGTTCTTCGTGTCTTCAAATAATTCCTTGGCAAAAGCCTACAGCTCATTCAGCATCCACTTCCCACTTGGCGCATGCGGTGGCCCCTGGCACCCGGCTCATCCTTGGTACCGCTCCATTCCATGGTTCTGAATGGGAGGGCGGGGGCTCTGGAAAAAACAATTGTAAGAGATAAATTAAAAGAATAATCTCTAATAAGGAGATGTCAGCATTCCATCTCAGAAAAAATTGAAAGAATATAACACATACAAAGTCCTCAGAAGAAACTTTGAAGCAGAGGAAGGGTCTCATGTATGTTGTTTTGAAAAATTGAAGCAAAGCATAATAAAATTAGATGTTTCTGTGCTTGTCTGGTACAACAGCATGTTGAGAAAACTGAAGAGCCATGTAATCCTGAGGAGGTGGCCTAATCCAAGGAGAGAGAGGCTTCAAGTTGTAGAGACACACATGGTTTGCCTGCTTCTGCCCATCTAGGAGCTACTTGCTGAAGCCTTCAGGAGACCGGAAGGTGAATGAATTTCTCAGGAAAATCTAATCACACCTGGGCAGGGAGAAAAATTCATGATGTAGGATGGATTCAAAAATATGGAATTAAAATTTTATTAGATATTGAGAAATTTTAGTTGCATACATTTATAGGGTACAAAGCTATATAATGATTTATGAATACAATATGGAATAATTGAATCAAGCTAATTGACATATATATCACCTCAAATCCTCAAATCCTTATGTTTTTGTGTGTGTGACAAGGACGTTTGTAATTTGTTCTTGGCTATTTTAAAATAAGCAGTACACTATGTTTAAGCTTACAAATAGACATTAATTTATGTAAACTATAGAGAATGGCTGAAATCAATTGTGGATTACTATAATTTATATTTTGTTAATCATTAAGTTTTATTCTTTAGGACATATTTCATAATTATTTATTATATTAAATATAAAAGACTACAGATATATGCATAAGTTTGTGTATTTATACATATTTCTATGGATGTAAATTAATGTCCCCATAGCTATGTAGTTGCTGATATCAACAGATGTTAATAAAACTTTGGAAGAATAAGTGCAAATTACTAGGAAAAATTATTTCTTAAAGGTATGTATTTTAAAAAAATACTCCTACATATAAAATTAAAAATTACCAAAACACAAATCTCAATAAAAACCGATGATAATTAACCACAGTAAAATATCACAATCTCATTAAGACTGCTTAGTCCTGCAAAAACAAGCCTGCCTCCTGCAGTTAAGAAATGGATCCGCCCGCTGCACCTGCTCCTGGGACCTGTCCCGTCCTCAGTGGGTCCCGAGCGCCCCCTGGTGGCCCCGCGCGCCCCTGCAGGGAGGTTTGTGTCTGGGCTCACACTGAGCTCCCCTCACTGTGTCTGTAGCGCAGTAATACACGGCCGTGTCCTCGGTTTTCAGGCTGTTCATTTGCAGATGAAGCGTGTTCTTGGCGTTGTCTCTGGAGATGGTGAATCGGCCTTTCACGGAGTCTATGAGGTATGTGCTACCTCCATTAGGATTAATTTGTCCAACCCACTCCAGCGTCTTCCCTGGAGCCTGGCGGACCCACTCCATGTAGTAGCTACTGAAGGTGAATCCAGAGGCCGCACAGGAGAGTCTCAGGGCCCCCCAGGCTGTACCAAGCCTCCCCCAGATTCCACCAGCTGCCCCTCGCACTGGACACCTGCAAACACAGAGACACCCTGGTCATTAACTGCCACACACATCCGCTGTTCCCCTCACTCATGCCCACTCGCACTCAGTATCTCTAGCTCTACATAAATCACCTCTTATAATAGCAATAAGAAAAACCCAGCTCAGCCCAAACTCCATGGTAAGTCTTCTGTGTTCGGTGCTGTTCACTGAATAAAACACCTGGGAATTCTGGGGCTGGGCTCCTCTCCCAGAGCTGCAGGGTCAGAGCTGAGCTGGTTTTTATGAGCAGAGGGGGAGCCCTATTTGAATGTCTCCTGCTACAAAGCAAGCTCTGGGGTGGGGCAGCTGAGGAGAGGGCAGGGCCCAGAGCAGATGAGAGTGTCCTGGAAAACACTAGCGGTAATCCTGTCTCTCAGGAAAATATATCTTCAGATTATGTGATTGTGCCTTAAAAATCATTTAGCAGTCATCATCTTATTTTACTATTACATATTTGCCAAATATATTTAATTTGAGTGTCAATGTTACATTTTTAGAGAAGATAAATTACCTACAGAACAGAGCAGTTGTGCAATGTGTCCAATATCACACATCTGGACAGAGTTAGCCACATTATCTGTGCCTGTGCCTGTAACCACTGGAGGAGATTGCTCTCCTGAGACAGGTCCAGGGTGGTGTGGGGCATGCCCAGTGAGGTTTTCAGGGTGTACCACCTGTCATAACAACTGTAATTAATTTTGATTTTTGTAGTGTTTACCTGAAATATACAGTGTCCACATGTGTGTACTTTAAGAATCTGTGATTATTCAAGTGCCAACATTCATGTCTTTCTTTCTCTTTCTCAGCCAACAGATTCATTTTTGTTGCAGCTTTATTAAAAAATCAATCAATAGTTAATTCAAATTTATAGTTCAGCATTTGGAAAATGTCGATATATGTGTGCAGCCATTGAATCAGCACTTCAATCATGTTGTTAGCAATTAAATTAACCGCTATTTTTTCCGCTCACTTCTCTGTAGTTTTGTTTCACCACCTTGTTACTCTCATCACCCTATTCTCAGAAAAATTCAGATCTTCTCCATGTCAATTTTGAATAATTTCATCTTCTACGATTTACACAAATGAAATCACATGAAATTTACTGTTAATTACTCAGCTTCCTTCACTCAGCATGATTATTTGATAATGTCCCTATGTTCTTATGTGAATGAGGCATGCCTTAATTTCAATGGTTCCTTGCATTTCAGTACATGAATATTTCTCAAAGTCTTTAAAAATGCACCAAATAATGCATACTTGATGTGTTGTCTTAGTTTATGAATTTTATTTAGAAAACCAATACAAAACATGGGAATGTAAAAAATGAGAAAATGATTATCTTAGTCTGACCTCATTAATAAAAAACATAAACAACAAAAAAATTAACCCTTCAGCACATCTGAGTTGATGTCACAGAGAAAAATAAAAACCTAAATTCTGAGAAGATAGGGGCCTGCAGAGACAACTAGGGACCATTTATTATAATTCCTAGGGCAGGTGACAGTCACAGGATGACATTTAAGACAGGAAAAAGCTAACCTGGAAATGTTTACTGAGTTGCTTGGATGTGTGTGCTAATGATGTTAGAGTGTGAAACTCCAGTACTTGTGGGCTTTTCTCACAGAACTGGGGAAGTACCCAGATGGCTCACCCACCTGCTGTCCTGTGGTGTTGACCAGGGAGGCAGAACAGCAGCTCCAATCAATGCTAATTCCCCCTTCACCATATGTGGGAAATGTTTATTAAATCTTGTTTCTTGAGGCACTGGTAGAATCAACTAGAACACAAGGAAACAGGACACCAAGGAAACTCTACCCAGAAACACCTCCCATCTCTTCCCTGAGGAATGAAATCCTGAATAAGTGGGGCAAGGACAGTGGGTCAGAAACTGAGGACACTGACGAGAAACTTTGGTGGCTGGGAAGAGACACTCTGACACTTGTGGAAGGGAAGGAACAGGAACTCTTGGAAGGCCGTGCTTCAGAGTCAGTCTCACCACCCACAGCTAAGAAGGAGGCTCAGTTAGAAGGCTGGAGAATGTCCCCCTGTGTCCAAGCCCCTTCACCACACAAACAGTCACCAAGTAAAATTGTCAGTAGAATACACCTGTCACAGCTGAAGAGACGAGCTCTCTCTGGGGACAATGAAAAGTAAAGACCCAAACCCAAACAGGAATACAAAAGCAGGTATTGCCAGAGGAACCTGAAGGTTTTGTGAACAGGAGAAGCTGACTTCAACTCTGACAGTCGTGGCAAACGTAAACTTGAAATCCAACCCTGACTAGATTCACAGAAATGCGGTAACAAAGGCCCAACAGATGGAATATGTGATCATGTCTGGGAAGAAAATAATACATAAAGAAAATAGATTACACAGGAAATGCTAACTGGAATTCTACTGGCATTACAATTTCATTAAAAGTGAAAGGCAAATAAAATTCTGTCATTAAAGAAAGATCTTGAAACAATTCGTCGTCAGCACATTTATGTCTCAGTGCACATTTTAACAAAGTTTCTCTGCAAGTAGCCACGTGATATGAATTCAAAACATAAATCTATGCAAAGAAATTAAAATTGTAAAAATCTGGAATATCAAGATGAATTGCAGTTTTTATCTTTGTAATTGCTATAATATGAAACTATATAAAATAATAAAAATTACATATTATATGTTATCGCATATGTAAGTGCAAATTGAGAATAAACAAGAAAGAGTGGTGGGAAGGAGGAATTCAAAGCACACAGTTACACTGTCTCTGTACTTCATATCAAGAGCGTGACAGCATTTGCATTAGAATCTAATTATATTCAATTCTTATTGCAAACCTTATGGTAATGAATACAACAGTTATAAAAAGGAATTTAATAATGAATTAATAGAGAAATATTATGAATTATGAATAGAGAATTATTATGAAATGCTTATTTAAAGAAATTTAACAGAAAAAAATCATATTAGTTTAAAAATAGAATTTATTATAGTTGATTTAAAAAGGTGAGACCAGACTATTAGCTATGTACAAGAAAGTTACCCTACATATTAAGAAATAGAAAAGACAAAATGAGAAAACATGGATCATTAAAATATGCAAAGAAAGTTATAGTAGAACCAAAAGAAAGTTACAGTAGCTGTGTAAATTTCAGACAAAGTAGACATCAAAAAAAAAAAACCTTTAGATTTTAACAGGGATATTATATAGCATAAAGTTACCAGTGTTTTAAAAGACACCAAAAAAAGACTTACCAAATATGTAATTGATGACTAATGCATCATTCATTGTGATTTTCAGAGCAAACGTGGTAGAAGAAGTAAAGATGTCAGTGAGACCATGCACGTAAGGGAGTTCTGGGGACTGTGAAGCTTCTGTGTACCCATGGAGGGCACCACTGAGACCTTCCTCTTGAATTTCTCCCTGTTGCCACCCACACCAATGGAAGTGCTGGACCAGGCTTATGCTGCAGTCAGTGAAGGTGAATCCAGAGGCTTTGCAGGAGAGGCTCAGTGAACTGCTTGGCTGTACAGTTTCTCCCCCTCAGACTCCACCAGTTGACAACTTCACACATAACTTCTGCAAACACAGAGGGAACAGACTGAGAACAGCCCCATGTGGAGCAGCCATAGCTGGACCTGACCCACAAGGGACCCTAATATTGAGGGTATTGAGAAGGGAATCCAGATCAGTGCAGACCCCACTGCGTGGACCCTGGGGAAGGGCACAGACATGGGGTGGCTCCTCATCAAGGCCTGAAGGAACAGGGATGAGCTGCCTTTCATCAGGAGGGGAGGGGACACTTTTCCATGTCTTTCTCAGCATTGCTCGTCCATCCTCTGGGTCTCCATTTCAGGGAGGGCAGGGTCAAAGGATTCCTGGGTCTGGATGCACAGGATTAATCTGCCCATTGCTCTCTCTTATTCTCTAATGTGGACACTGTCCAGATATCTTGACAGTAGCAAACATTATCAGAAAATAAGTCCAGTAAAAACATAAGAAATACATTTCCTGAGAAAATGCATATCTGTCTGTAATCAGTGCATTTAGAGCTGCAAACCTCGGTTTCTGACAATGAGGTAAAGTTAAGTTAAAATGAAAAAAATGCAGATCTACATCTTGTCATGGAGGGTGTTTACAATTATCATTATCTTGAGTTCATTTTGCCAGAAAGCAGTTCAACGTTGGTTATATGTGCTTGTGTAAGGAAAAAGTAAATGTGGAAACACGTGTAGTTATCTGAGTGAAGAGTTCTCATGGAGACATGTTTGCTTGTCTGAGACAAGAGCCCACATGAGGAAATGTCTGTTTCCTGAGGAAAGAGTAAACGTAAGGACATATGTGGTAGTCTGAGAAAAGAGTCCATGTGGGGACATGTGTGTTTGTCTGAGAAGAATCCACAAGAGCAAAGGTGTGTTTGTCTGACAGAAGAGTCCACATGTTGACAGGTGTGTGCACCCATCTGAGCATCAGTGCCCATTCAGGGACAGTGTATGTCTGAACTGGACTGAACTTTGCAGGAAATCTTTCTCAATCAAGGAAACCAAATGATCCTCTTGGTTTTTTCCTTGTCATGAAGAAAAAACATGCGTCAAGTAGAATATTGTTTTTTAAAAAATTAAAAGGTATTTAGTGAATGGAACACTCTATATGCAAGCGAAGAACATGACTTCATTCTTTGTTGCATGCATCTCATAACATATCCACACTCCCAGATAAGTTATTAGATAATTTTACACAGTCTGCATTTAATTCAGGGGTTAATAAATTGCTAAAGGTATTTTTAATTTTTAAATATTTTGGTTTATATTTCTCATCACAAAGTTATGAGCTTAGACAAATCAATTGTGCCATGTCTCCACCATTGTATATCATTAAAAATAGTCTTACTCTTTCCAAACAGTGTCGGTTTTACTTATTTTACACACACTCTCTAACTTCCTGAATATCCTATCTGTATACTTGACTATAGTTTTGGCTTTTACAGAATTTCAAATAAATGAAACTATACTGTATAACTGAAATGACTTCACAGAAGAAAGTGGAAAATTAAGTTACTGACCCCAGGAACCTAGAAAATTAGGAAGTTCTGTAAGTTTAAAGGGTAAAGAAACTACACAGAAGCACGCTATCCTAGTAGATAAACATGTTTCCAACCAGGGTATAGCTTTCCATTTCTGATACTGCTATGCCTGTGTCCTGAAACTGTGCAGCTAAGTAATACAATGGCATATGGCGGGATGGGGTTCCTCACTTTGTAGCAGGTGGTCATGGACGGTCAAGGAAGGAAGGCTGGAAAGGTCCACATGGCGACTTAGTTGGGTGGAAAGGCCAGAGCATTCTCGTTATTAATGTTATCACGCTACAGAAGACTAGATACATAAATAGATTCTATGTGTCCATAAACGTGAGCTCATATAAACATGCACATTTACTAGATCAGTTGGTTGAGAGGCCCTGCAGGTAGTCATACCACATTCACAACACACATACCCAGTGTCACCATTTTTTATTTTGATACTATCTTTAAAATCAGAAACAAGAAATGTTTAGAAAAATGGCTGATTCTATGTATGAAAATGTAATGTAGAAAACAAGCTTAGAATTTATTGTAACACCAGGAAGCAGGGAAGTGTTCAAAAACAGAAGGATGAGGTGTGCTGTAAGGATGCAGTATCCAAACTAAATGAGCTCCCAGCACCTGGTGAAGCTGTGGTGTGTTCAACAATAAAATGAGTAATGTAGCATAGATCCTCTTCAGAGTATGAAACAGACATCCATAAACCAATACGGATATTAATAGATGATTAAATAAAATAATGGGAAGAAGCACACATTTCCTTACAGAAGCATTCCAAATGTGTTAGGTTAATAGTCCTCTAATCAAGTAGGTAAAGGTTAAACCTCATGATTTGATTGTGGCCCGAGATTAGAGACATGAAGAAAAATAATGACTGTTAGTCTGTTTTATAATGAGACTTCAGATATAATGCCAAAGTCATAATGTATGAATGAATAAAATTTTTAATGTTTTTATCTAAATTTGTGCAAACACACACATACATACACACATATTTTTCTGTAGTACCCACTGATAAAGGAGTAAAAGGCCACCACAGACTTGGAGAAAATGCCTTCAAGGCACATGTTTGTTAAATGAGTACTTTTAATTCATTAAATGATTTCATAATCAAGATACAAGTAAACTGACAACTAACCAAAAAGAAAATGATGCAGTTAAAAATGAACCAACTGTCAGTAGAGGCATCTCACCAAAAATTATATAAAAATTATTAAATAGGAATTTTTATGAGGGACATTTGCATTTAAATAAAAATTAGATACCATTACTCACCTATTAGCATGGTTATTCTCATAATAATAAATGACAATTTTAATGTGGAAAGCCAAGAACTATCATGAATTGATGGTGGGAATTCAAAATGCTACATGCACAAAATGAGACTTTTTGGCATTTTTAATAAAGATAGATTTAATATGTGAACTTGTGTTTGCATTCCAAAATATTTACAACACTGATTCAGAAACTGACATTTACAAAGATTTGTTTAGAGGAAGTTCTGTATCAGATTTGCTAATGTGATTCATTCTCCAATCCCTGAAATTTGCTTACAGAACTAATGTATGAAAAATCTCTCAAGTCATTAAAATTTCTCTAATACACATTAAAATGGTTTCTTGTTTAATGACTTAATGTCATTTGCTAAGAAAGTCTTTAATGTAATAATCTTTGTCATGTCCTTCATTCCAGCACAGCTGCCCCCCTCTTGGGTTTTCTGACACTCTCAGGATGTGGTTTTCACATTGTGTCTCTCGCACAGTAATACACGGCCATGTCCTCAGATCTCAGGTTGCTCAGCTCCATGTAGGCTCTGCTCGTGGACGTGTCCCTGGTTGTGGTGACTCTGCCCTGGAACTTCTGTGCGTATTTTGTGTTACCAGAGTAGATCCATGCCATCCACTCAAGCCCTTGTCCAGGGGCCTGTCGCACCCAGTGCATAACAGAGCTAGCAAAGGTGTATCCAGAAGCTTTGCAGGAGATCTTCACTGATTCCCCAGGCTTCTTCACCTCAGCCCCCGACTGCACCAGCTGCACCTGGGACTGGGCACCTGTGGAGAGGACACAAGAGTGGATGAAAACTCCCTTCACTGAGCTCAATTCCCATCTCATCACTGGGACTTGGGAGACCTTTACCTGTGGCTGCTGCCACCAAGAAGAGGATCCTCCAGGTCCAGTCCATGGTGAGGAGCTGAGCTCACAGGGGCTTCTCTAGAGGAGGGATGTGGCTGTTGGGTGGTGCTCTCAGGGCACAGACATATCCATATTTACCTCAGTGGATCTCAGGTTATTTGCATATTCATAAGGCAAAGCATTTCATAGGTCAAAGCCAGATCTATGATAAGAAAGGGAAGATAAATGACACATGAGCCATTCAAGAGTGAGATGCTGATGGTCCAAGCCCTAATCCTGCTTAAGAAAATACATGCCCTGCTCCATTTACAAACATTTGCAGACAGAGGTCCTTTCCCTGAAGAATAAGACCGTACAGAACACGCTCCTCACTGGAATCTAAGTCTGATTACCATGGAGACCACCTGGATTATTTCTGAACCATCACTGTCCATGACACTGAGCAGGTGCCTTGGCCCTATCCTGGACTTGTCAGGCAGCAGCACAGATCACTGGTGACTCTGAGAAAGTGGCTGCTGATGTCCCATGTGAGTGTCCAGCAGGTCCCTCTGAGGTCTGCTTTGTGCTCCTGACAGTGTCTCCAGCACCTGCCTGGTGTCCTGATCCTCGAGGGTCTTCAATAGAAACACTCTTGGTTTACAGATTTTCCCCGTGATGCATAATTAGGGCTGGTTTTCTCATCTCACAGACGATGGATAACACACACACACATACACAAACACACACTCACACTCACACAGAGCTAGTTGATTTTTACCATAATGGGCCTCTAACTTGCCCTTTCTTCTAGTATCTTGCAAATGGGGAGCACCCGTACATTAATACTAGACATGAGCATATGACTTCCTTCTGCAAACAGAAGTAAGGAGAACAGTATACAACTGGAGACGCAGCAGGTGCACATTCATCGTGTTTGCCTGTTCTCACCCGAATATTGTGGCTGCCCTGAGGGAAGTGACTTTCTGTCCATCAAGGGTTAAGTCATGACCCTGGTCATCAAGCTATTGCTGTCAGAGGCTTCCAATTGCTCTGCTGTCCTTGAATTTTTCTCCCATTGTCTTCGCATTTCTCTATGTTCTTCTCCCTAGATGGAGTCTGCATTGCCACATTCATCTTCAATTTAGGTTAATTATACTGATGAGAAAGTGATGTGCGGGACAGGGGGCATTGTGTATATATATATATATTTCTTTTCTAACAACTATAGGCTTTTGCATTCAGTTAAGAGGTAAACAGATTAACATTGAAGGCTATTCCGTTTAACTAACGCAAGTTCATATTCCACTTCATCTATCCATCCCACACTGCCATACATCTTGAAGAAATGACCGCCAAAACACTTTCCTTTTAACTTCTTAGCAATTACCTTCAATGAATTTCTCGCAAATAATTTATTCCTAGCTTAAATTTTCATTGTGTTCAAAGAAACTCATCTCTTTAAGAGGTTTCCACATAAGTCAATAGAATCTGCCACCAATGACAGGAGGGCAGAGCACCAGTGACTCTAATTACATGAGCTACTCCAAGGAAAGCTTCAGTGATAATTGTGTTGTTAGATTCTGTGCTTGTTAGGGCAGAAGATGGTGAGGATGACAAAGCAGAGCTCACTTGGTCAAAGGGCTGTGTGCTTGGTTGCTTTTAAAATATCCTTGGCTATCTTTAGTGACAAAACATAATGGAATTGAAGCCTGATACAGAATGTCCAGAAACATGCACAGGAATAGGCAGCCCAGAAGCACAGTGGACCCTAGCACCAGGGTTTTCTAAAGGTTTACGTAATAAAGATACAGAAGATAAGGTACATAAATAGTTTAGATGGTCCTGCAAACATGGGTTAATATATACATGCATATTTTCTAGGCCAGTTAGCTTCGAGATACTGGAAACACTGACACCTCATTAACAACTCACATACCCAATAACACAAGTTGATATTTTAATGTAATTATTTAATACCAGCAACCATAAATCACTGGAGAAACAACTGATTCTAATATGGAAAACATAAGAGAGAAAATCAGCTTAGGATTTCTCGTAATACCGGGAAATGGGGACGTGATCAAAATCAAAGAATGGGGTGTGCTTTACAGAATCCAAACTAAAAGAGCTAACAGAACCTAAAAAACCTGTGGTGATTTGAGAAATAAAATGAATAATGTAGCACTGTATCTTCTCCAGATCATAAAGTTAACCTCCATGAACCAATACTAACAATTTATTAATAAAGAAAATTAGAAAAAAGACAACTCCCAGGCAGAATTCCAAA
>PVKV010038312.1:0-14263 GCA_004027835.1 Alouatta palliata
AGAGGCTACAGAGGCTACAGAGGCTACAGAGGCTACAGAGGCTATAGAGGCTACAGAGGCTATAGAGGCTACAGAGGCCTGCCCCATATCTCGATGTCAGTGTTGGCTAAATGCCTGTATGCATATGCCAAAATTCTCAGACTACACTACAAAAGCTGAACTTTACTCTATGTGAACCACACCTGAATTTCAGTAATAAGGAAGGCAATAATACATTCCTTCAGGAATGTCAAAGATTAATGCCATCATCAAATATTTGATGTATGCTTGGGCTGTGATTCCTAACCCACCTTAATCAATTCTACCCGGACTGAGCCAAAGACAGATGAATCTTAGAAAATGACAGTGGATTATTTTGAATTGATAATCTGTTTACCCAAATGTACCTAATGTTCCAGATACAGTCTCTTTCTTCAAGAATATAAACACAACCATAGTAGGCAGCTATTGATCTTGCCGATTTCTTTTTTCCTTTACTTTTAAGACAGGATCTTGCTCTGTCACCCAGGCTGGAATGCAGTGATGCAATCACGGCTGATTGAAGCCTTGACCTCCCTGGCTCAAGCAATCCTCCCACCTCAGCCTCTTGAGTAGGTGGGACCACAGGCACAGGTACCATGCCTGGCTAATTTTCTTCTTTTTTCTTTTTTTGTAGAGATAGGGTCTTACTGTGTTGTTCAGGCTGCCCTTGAATTCCTGGGCTCCAGCAGTCTTCCTGCTTCAGCCTCCGTAAGTGCTGAGATCACAGGTGTGAGCCACTGCTTCCAGCCTTCTTTTTCCTAACACGCATTAGAAACGATCTCCAGAAGCCATTTACTGACACCCAGCAGGAGCGTTGCTGTGTCTTCACTTGCAACTCAGGGCCATGGCAGCTGTCCAGCTTGGCCATAATCTAATCTCAGGGCTCTTCCATGTTTTGAAAGACACCAAGCTGATCCTCTACATTGATGACCTCACTGAGTGGGTCTTTTGAGTAGAAAATAGCAAATGCATTAAACCACTGGTAATATTCATGCATGCCAGAGTAAGTGAAATAAACTCCATGAAAATTCCAGAGACCTGTGATACTGATGAACTTCGTAAGGGTCCAGTGTTCTGGGGTGCCCTACAAAAGGTGAAGGAAGGGTTGCTACATCTTGTCCCGACTAACACCAAGAAGAGGCGAGAAGCCCAGCAGGCTTCTCCGGATGCTGGGAACAAAATATACCACACTTGGGCATGAAGTCTCACACTTTTACAGGGAAACCAGCAAGGCTGCCAGATGACACCCCCTGCAAGTGAACGCCTGCAGCATTAGGACAGCTTCATTCAGGGAGCCAGGAGGATGCTGGGGAGCTTGCCTTCTCCGTGGAAATAATCCAGAGCAGTGTACCTAGCATTTCACTTCTCCTGGAAAGAGACAGGAGATGCAGAGATATGGATTGATGTGGATCCTGGGAACTGGAAAGGAACAAGATTGGGACTTTGAGGCAGGGAAGTCTAAGGTAGAGGCATGCAGATGGCTCTTCCAGAACAGAATGGGTGTGTTAAAGAGATATGCATGTCCCATGTGAAGGGTCTCCAAGGCCAAGCCAACCATACATAGTAGGCAACTGCCCAATGATGAGGTGGACACGGTGATCCATGTTGTGGCTGTCATCCTCTGTCTTGACCCCCTGGGTCCTTATTCAGTGGGTTCACACACAAAAAAAGGCCTGTGGTAGCAGGGATGGTGGTTACGCACCAGCTCAACGACACGAGCCTTCCTTCCCCAGGGCCCATCTGGCTGCAGCCCCTGTGGAGGGGCCACCAGTCAGCACCGAAGGCTCATGTCCAGCCACTGTGGGGCACTATGCCCTAGGACTGGGGTGGCCACCTGAGTACGCTGGCCCACGAGGGAATGGGCAGTGATCTGACCTCACCAGAAGGACATCTTTGTGGATATTGATTTCCCATTCCTGGCTGTTTCTACCAAAACATCATCCCTGGACTTACGGAATTTTCAGCAAATTCACAAAGGCCTGATTTTCTAGTGAATTCATTGCGAAAATGAGTGCATGCCCTGCAATGAACTGGTCTGATCATGGACTCCATCCCTCGAGAGCACCTAAAGTGACACAATGGCGAAATGGCTCGGTGAAGACCCAGTTACTGAAGGTGGGTGGCCATCCAGGAGGGCTGGAGATAAGTCCTAGAGGGTTTGTTACGACTCAGAGTTGATACGTGACCAGTCAGGCTTGGTGTCGCGTGCCTTAGCCCCAGCTATTTGGGAGGCTGGGATAAGAGGATCTCTTGAGCCCAGGAGTTCGAGTCCAGTCTGGAGAACATAACGAGATTCTGTCTAAAAACAAAACAAACAGCAGGAAAAAAAGTATCATTTTAGTAAAATAAAAACTGAATACTGAAATAAAAACTTTTTCCTGGACACAAAAAACCCAAAGTAAAAAAAGAAAAAAAAAAAATATATATATATATATATATATATGACCAGGAGGCGGTGCTGTTTTTCCTGCGGCCAGAAAGTGTGGGTCTGGGAACCAAGGGATGAGGTAGGACTGGCCCCTCTCACTCACTCTCCCCGTTGCAGTCCACTCACAGGGGTTTTACTTCCATCCCGGCCACTTTTGGCCCTGCTAGATCAGGCTCTTGGTTCCCCGTCACAGAAGGAAGACACACCCTTCCTGGACTGGGGGACACACTTGCATGTGTCACCGCATTGGAGGATGCTGGCCCCTGGCCGCTTTGGGCTCCTTGTGCCAACAAACTCATGGGAAAGAAGAGGGTTCCTGTTATGACCTGGGTGACAGACCCTGACTATCATGAGGCATTAAGACGATCACTTCACACAGGGAGCGGGGGAGTGTGTCTATCTCGCAGAAAGTTCTCTGTGGCAAGATTTGCACTCCCCGCAGTCTGGTCTCCCGGGACTTGTGCAGAACAGGAACACTCCCCACTCATATGATGGATCTAGCCTCGCTTTGGCATCTGAGTCCAGCACGAATCGTGTGAGAAGGGAAATTCTCCACCCATGTCACTCCCAAACATGAGCATCAAAATTGCACACAAATTACTTGCCAATCATTGTATACAAAAATGGCAAACACAAATATTCAGGTTTATCCCTTGAATTCCCGGTCAGTTTAATAGGATGAACTTCAGTGGGTGAAAAAATAATCATTAGCGTTCAACATTCGTCATAACAACTGCAGAGTGTGAGTGGGAAGAAGGGGTCTCCCTGCGCATGTGAAAGGGTGTCATCTCCCTCAGCTTGTGGTTGCTATTGCGGAACACCTCAGACCCGGCCATTGACAGGGGACAGTAACGTATTCCTCACAGCTCTGGAGGCTGCCAGCCCACGATTAAGGGGTTGGAATTTGGTGTCTGGAGAGGGCTGCATCTTCCAGAAAGGAGGAATGCTGTGTCCTCGAAGGGCAGGAGGCATAAGGCCAAGGGGCCAACTGCTGAGTGAAGCCTCGTTTTCAAGGGTTTTAATCCCTTCCAGGAGGAAGGAGTTCTCATGGCCTGATCTCCTCTTAAAGGTCTGCCTCTTGGTATCATCACATTGATAACAGCTGGATTTTGGAGGGGACACATTCAAACCAGAGGAGATACCTACCAAGAGTCTACAGTAAAATCATGCATATCTGTGAAGAAAGTGGAGAGTACCCTATTTACAGGGAGATGAAATGTCCATTGTCTCCAGTTCTATTCAACACTATATAAGAGATTATAGCCAATTATAAAAGACAAACATAAAAAGAAATAGAATGCATCAGATTTGAAAGAAAGAAAATTGTTTCATTTACAAATGATATGATTATGACATGGAATACTTTGAAACGTGTTCTCCACCATCCAAAAAACTAGGAGTAACTGAATGACATCAGTAAAATGTCTAAGGTTACTGAATAGAAAATCACATGAGAAAAGTCAGTTTATTCGTATATTCCAGTAACAAAGATTTAAGTGTAATCAAAAGGTATAGATAGCTACATCGTGATAAAAAAATACTTAGGACAGCCAGGTACCGTGGTTCACGCCTGTAATCCCAGCACTTTGGGAGGCCAAGCTGGGCAGATCACTTAAGGTCAGGAGTTGGAGACCAGCCTGGATAACATGGTGAAACCCTGTCTCTACTAAAAATACAAAAATTAGCTGGGCGTGTGGCCTGTAATTCCAGCTACTCGAGAGGCTGAGGCAGGAGAATCGTTAGAACCCCGAAGGTGGAGGTTGCAATGAGCTGAGATTGCACCATTGCACTCCAGTCTGGATGACAGAGTGAGACTTTGTCTCAAAAAAAAAAAAACAAAGAAAAAAAATACTTAGGACTAAATGTAAGTAAGAGATGTATAAGAATGTTCTGGAGAATAAGCTATAAAATGAGTTGACATTAAGGAAGGCTTACATGGAGATATACCCTGCCATAAAAGTGTCATTTTCCCCAAATTGACCCACATATTCAAAGTAATTCCTCTAAGAATCCCAGTTGGCAAATTGATTCCAAAGTCAGGTGGAAAAGGAAAGGGTGGAAAGCAGCCAGGACGCGCCGGAGGGAGGGCGCTCCCCTCCACAGCTGTCAGGTCGGAGTGCGAAGCTGCGGCGGTTAACACAGGAGCACTGGTGCGGGTGCAGCCCGCAGGCCAGCGGGACTGGTGGGGTCTCAGCTCACACTCACAGTGGGCCCCTGAGGTCTGGCTTAGCCAGCACTCCAGGCCAGAATGGGAGGTAGCCTGTTCAGCAGATGGTGCTGGCCTTGGTTGTCCATGTGGAAAAAATCAAAACGCAACCCCTACTTCATTCCACAACCCAAACATAAAATTCCTGAGGAGTTTAGAGCAGAAGGCAGACCCAGCATTCAACGAGGGAGTCCTCAGAGGCTCCAGAATTGAAAACAGCCAGAGAAAGGCTTTTTTGAGATGACTCAAAAAATTGGAACACGGACTGCATAGATACTATCATCGAATTAAAGTTAGTTTTCTTGTGTATAATAATGACATTGTGTTTCTGAAGGAGAATATCCCCATTCACAGGAAATGCACCCCTGAAATATGGGTGAAATGTAACGACATCTACAAAGAATTTCAAGTGGTTCAAGGAGAAGAAAATTACTGGAGAGAGAGAAGGCGAATGCAGTAACGTTACTGACTTGAGAAACTCGGTGAAAGGCATGTGGTGTTAATTGTGAAATTCTTTCAACTTTTCTCTAGTTTTGAAATTTTTTCAAAATACAAATGCGAAGGTTGAATGGATTTGAAAAGAATTGTGATATAACCACACAATGGAGTACTGCAAGGCAGTGAAATGTGAATACGACACAGTTCTACCAGCCGAACGTGTAAATCTCAGGCGGAAGATGAGCAAACACAACCACGTTGCTGAAAAAATGTGATACAATTCCAGTTATATACAGGGTAAAATTAGGAAAAAATAAACAATATACTGGTTGGCATTTCAGATATATTAGTAAAGCTCAAATAAAAAGGAAGAGAATAACAAATCCACAGTTTGGGGCAGGGTTACCCCTGGTGAGGTCAGGGAGGCAGGGATGGGGTCAGGGAGGGGCACATGGGGAGCTCCAGGCGTTGGTGACTTGCTGCTCTCTGCGTGCTGACTGTTGGCGCCTCTGTATTGTAATTTTTGTGACTTAAATATACGCACTTTGGGAGGCCAAGGCAGGAAGATTACTTGAGCCCAGGAGTTTGAGACCAGCCTGGGCAACATAGTGAGACCCTTGTCCCTTCCAAAAAAATTTTTAAAAATTAGCTGGGTTTGGTGGCTCACACCTGTAGTCTCAGCTACTTGGGAGGCTGGGGTGAGAGGATCTCTTGAGCCCAGGAACTCAGGAATTTAAGCCTGCACTGAGCTATGATCACACCACCTCACTTCAGTCTGGGTGACAGAGCGAGAACTTGTCTCAAATAAAATTTTAAAATCATGAAGAAGTAAAGTCTCATTTGGACACACCTGAGTTTGTGGCTATAAAATGCCTGCAACTGATACACTGTATAGCTGGAAGTCTGCGAACCGCTCCAGCATTCACTCCCAAAACCCAAGTCCGTGCATTTAGATGGTATTACCTAGACTTCATTTATAAAGACAGATGTTTAATTTTAAAACATGTCATGAGTGCTTTAACAACTAAACATCTCTAATATCCATTAGTGAGATTGAAACTTACAGCATGCTTAACTTCTGTATTTAAAAACAATAAAATAGAATTTGTATTTTTGCCTTAAAGTCGTAACCCCTTGATCAGATTTTCTTTGTAGTCTTCATCCCATGGTCAACCCAGGAGACAGTGACTGGGGTCAACCACGGGGTATGTTTTCTTGGGGAGAAGAAACGCTCCTCTTGGCCCTGAAGCAAGCGCAGGACCAAGTGGGCAGGGCTGTCCCTTGGCTGGTCACACCACACGCCAACAATGAAACGGTGTTTCTCCCCTCTCTTCTCTATTTCTGGAAGTGCTGGCTCTAGATGGAATGGGCTCACACTTGGGAGGAGTCGAAGGTAGTTGTGCCTTGGCTTAAGAAAGTCAACAAAACGTGATTCTTTGCAGAACGTAGGGATGTTTCTAAAATGCCAGTGATAAACGGGTTTTATCGTTTGATTTAATCATTCCATTTAGTTAATTTAGTATGCCTGTTTTTTACTACGTCATCAACACATGTGTGTAAAAATCAGGCATTATTGGATTCAGAATTCAGACATTATTGGATTCTAGAATTCAGACAGTCTATGATTCTAGAATTTAGACTTTCTATGATACTAGAATTCAAATATCTTATGATTCTAGAATTAAGCCATTTTACACTTCTAGAATTCAGTCCTAGGATCTTAGAATTCAAATATTCTACGATTCTGGAATTCAGACATTCTACAATTCTAGAATTCGGACATCATCAGATTCTAGAATTCAGACATTCTACGATTCTGGAATTCAGACATTCTATCATTCTAGAATTCAGATATTTTAATTCTAGGATTCACTACCATTCTAGAATTCAGATATCCTAGGATTCTAGAATTCAGACAGTCTACAATTCTAGAATTCAGACATTCTATGATTCTAGAATTCAGACAATCAATACTTCATCCTAAAATTCAGATGAACAAGAATGCCATGCCAGGGTCGGGTGCGGTGGCTTATGCCTGTAATCCCAGCACAAGACAAGAGGATCATTTGAAGCCAAGACAGGTGGATCATTTGAGGTTAGGAGTTCGAGACAAGCCTGGCCAACATGGTGAAACCCCTTCTCTACTAAAAATACAAAAAAATTAGCCAGTCGTGGTGGCATATGCCTGTAGTCCCAGCTACTTGGGAGGTTGAAGCCAGAGAATCACTTGAACCCTGGAGACGGAAGTTGCAGCAAGCCAAGATCATGCCACTGCACTCTAGCCTGGGTGACAGAGCAAGATTCTGACCAAAAAAAAAAGAATGTCATTTTGGCATTCTGGCATTTTGTAAGTATGACTTTTAAAGAAGGTTCTAGAGCTGCTTCAAGATGGCTGACTGGAGGCATTTGGCACTTGCCTCCTCCACAAATAACCAAAAGAGCGAGTAGATAATCACACTTATAATAGATCTCCTGAGACAGAACATTGAGATTCAGCAGAGAAGTTACAGGCAGCACCAAACTTTCAGTGTCCAGAATGCAAAAAGGAAGTGAAATGGAAAGATAATCTATTTAACAAAATAATAGCTAATAACTTCCCAAGTCTAGTCAGAGATTTAGGCATCCAGAAACAGGAAACTCAGAGATCTCCAAACAGATACAATTCAAAAAGGTCTGCTGCACAGCACATTATGGTCAGGGTAAAAGTCAAGGACAAAGAGAGAAATCTGAAAACAGCAAAAGTGTCTAGTCACTTGTAAGTGAGTCCCCATCAGACTAACAGCAGAAACCGTATAAGCCAGGAGAGAATGGGATAATATATTCAAAGTGCCAAAAGAAAAAAAAAAAAAAAAACCCAAACCTGGCAACTGAGGATACTAGACCCAGAAAACTTTTCTTTCATAAATGGAGGAGAAATAAATAAAGTCTTTCTCTGACAAGCAAACATTGAGAAAATTCATTGTCACTAGACCAGCCATAAAAAATAAAATGCTTAAGGAAGTCCTAAACCTGGAAGTGAAAGGACAGTATCTACCATCATGAAAAGTCCAGGAAAGACATTCTTCATTTGTATTAAAGAAGAGTGAATTTAACTATTCTGCTGATTCTAGAGGTTTCTATAACTTGCCAGTGTTCATGAGCTGAACCTAAATAGAAAAGACAGACTTGACAGCTATGTCAAGTCCTGCTTACTCAGACACTCTCAACCTTGCACTCTCCCCTTGCACAGCTGCGTCACCTTCTGACTTCCTTTGAAGACAGAACTGAAACAACGTTTCCGTGGCCCAATACTACGCAGGCCACCTCTGAGAGGGTGGGACGTTACAGGGACACTGGGTGCAGCCTCCTGTCGAGTCCTGAGAAAATGAGGACATGGTTCTGATGTGTGATGTTAGACTATCTTTGTCATCCCAACATTGACACTCAGTTAGGACTTGGGGATAAATCACTGCAGCAATTTAGACTTACTATGAGCTTACTCTGTGCAGAAATAAAGCAAAAGAATTTTGTCCACAACACCTTCCATGCATCAAGAATAGACATCCCTAATTTGAACAGTGTCTTAAGATACCTATGAGAATCCTGCGTGGTAAATACATATTCTGAATGCTTATACTTTACATAGTTCTTACATCTAATTACTCCTTTGCTAGTATCTGGCTAAGATTATACTCTTTGGAAAACCCTGGGAAAGCTATACATCAAGTACTATAATAATTTCGTGCAATAAAATACATTTATGGTAGTAAATGTGAGCAGCAGAGCTCTCATATGCAGCCCGTGGGAGTGTAAATTCGTACAACCGTTTTGGAAACCTGTTTGGCGGTATCTTCTGTAGTGTGTGCACACTCTGTGGCCCAGCAATTCTACTCCTAAAGATGCGCCAATCAGAAATGCCTGCTGTGTGCCCACAGATGCACAGGACGCTTCCTAACAGCATCGCTCATCATAACTGCCCCATCATAACTGCCCCAAGCCGGAAGCAGCCCCGGTGCTTGCGAGCGGCCGTTTGAGATTCATCTCGTGGTGTGTGCATACAGTGGAGTGCGGCATTGTAGGGTACCACACACGACTCCCCCGTCATATGGCTGCACTCAGAATAGGGACAGTCTCACAAGCAAACACTGAGCAAAAGAATCCAGATACGTTATATAATTCATTTATGTAAAGCTTAGAACAGGCAAGGTTCATCTCCACTGGAACAAGTCGGAAGGTGGTGACTCAGAGGTGGGATAAGGGCTGGGAAGTGTGTGAGGGAGTCCCTTGGTGGGATTTTATGTCTGACCGGGGGCCTGGACCCATGGACGTGTAAGCCTTTGTAAAAAAATGTGTTCAGCTGAACATTTACGATTTGTGAGTTTTTCTATATATATGCTATACTTCCATTTAAAAGTTGGCCTAAAAATACGTCTATATCCTTTAAAGTTTATTTGTAGACATTTAGGTCAACCAGTTTTGAAACTAAACACTTTGTAACTGAAAGCAGTGAGAGCGATAAAAGTCCTATAAGATTCAAGGAGTTAGTTAAATCTTCGTTTTCAGAATTGAGTTGAAACCTGAGCTCTTAGAATTTGCTGTCGTCAATGGGCAGAATATTGATAAGGCTGTTAACACCCCCTATTGGTCATCAGCAGTAAGTGCAGTGTGGAACCGATCAATAAAATTGCGCAAATGATTGCTGGCTGTAACACCTGCCTTTTTGCTCACAGGAGGGAGAAACTGGTGTTAAATTTTATTAGAAAATGTAAAAAAGAGGTTGGAGTTGTAATAATTTCGTCTAGTGCATGATACGGAGCTGTCATAACTGCAGGTCTGTTTGGGAACATTCCAGGTACCTCCTCGCACATGGAATTGTCTGGATTCTCATGGGGTCACAGTCCTCCCGTTCCCCGCGCTGGAGCAGAAGTCCGGGACCTCGCGCGGGCGGCAGCGCGGTCAGGACCCGCGGCCACGTCTCTGGGGCTCGGCGCAGAGCAGCTGCCCGGGCCCGCGTGGGCTGGGACAGCAGAGCGGCATGGAGCCGGGCACCTGCGCCGCGAACCTGTGTCCCCCGCACCGCGCGTTGTTCACGCCCCTGCCAGGCTCCGTGCTGCGTTCCCAGGGTCGGGGCTCCGGGTTTTCCTGCACGGACTCCGGCCTCAGCAGCGTTGGGGGTCGTGATCAGCCGGGAGCCTCCCAACGCTGGGTCAGCCTGTGAACCCCGATCTCACTCAGCCTCAGAGGGGCTCCACAGCGGCAGCTTTCACCCAAGGGGACCAAGGCGGAGTCCTTCGTGTGGGGGTGAAGGGGGCCCTGGTTTAAAGGCACAGTTTGCTTTTTTCCTCTGTCCCTGACTTATTTTTCTTTTTCTTTCTTTCTTTTTCTTTTCTTTCTTTCTTTTTTTTTTTTTTTTTTTTTGATGGAGTCTCGCTCTGCCACACCGCCTGGAGTGCAGTGGTGCGATGATCTTGGCTCACCACAACCTCTGTTTCCTGGGTTCAAGCGATTCCCCTGCCTCAGCCTCTCAAGTAGCTGGGATTACAGGTGGACGCCACCACGCCCGGCTAATTTTTGTATTTTTAGTGAAACCAACAGGTTTCACCATGTTGGTCAGGCTAGTCTCGAACTCCTGACCTCGTGATCCGCCCTCCTTGGCCTCTCGAAGTGCTGGGATTACAGGTGTGAGTTACCGCACATGGCCTGTCCCTGACGTCTTAACTGACACTGCAGGCAGATCTCCCACGAGGGCCGCTTGCCCAGAGCCCGTGGAGGGGGTCCAGGAGGTTCTGGGGCCCCTCTGAGCCCCCGCAGGAAGCTCTGCCTCTGAACCTGCCGCCCTGGGGAGAGCGGCCTCCCTTCCCGCGCCTGCGAGGGCCCTTCTCCTTGGATACCACGTTCGCTTTCCCTCAAATAAAGAAGTCCCTCTCTCCGAGCTGGCCCCTGCTGCTGTGCAGGGACTGGCCTCGACTCCCCAGCAATCTCCCCCGGAGCCTTCGGAAAGCTCCCCTTTTGTGATAGGACCGGGCTGCCAAGTCCTCCGCGCAGCACAGAACCAGAAATACCGAACGGGGCTCGGTCCGGAAAAGGTGAGCACAGAGGCCAAGGCCACGCCGCTGTCTGTGGCCCTAAACAACGCGTTCTACGTTTATTTACTCAGTCTTATTTTTTATGTTTTTAATTTGTGGTGAAACACACATGACAATTACCATTGGCCATTTTTAGGCATTTAGGTGTATTCACATTTTTGCACAATCAATAGTACGTTTTCATCTTGCAAAACTGAAGTCTGTCCCCCTTAAACAAGCACTCACTCCCCATTGCCCTCCCCAGCCCCTGGCATCCACCATTCCACTTTCTGTCTCTCTGAATTTGATTAGTCCAGGGACCTCATACTGTTAGCAGCAGAAAATCCGTAGGGTCTGCTGCAACTTGGCCAAGGGGCATAAGGCAGTGAGAGGCCAAGGCGAGTTTTAGAGCAGGACTGAGAGTTTATTAAAAAGCTTTAGAGCAGGAACTAAGGGAAGTACACTTGGAAGAGAGCGAAGTGGGCGACTTGAGAGATCCGAGTATGCTGTCCAGCCCTCCACTCTGGGTTTTATACATTGGCCTGGTTCAGGGTTTGCGTTTCTCCTCCCTTGATTTGTCCTTGGGGTGTGCTGTCCGCATGCGCAGTGTTCTGCCAGCACTTGGGAGGGGCCGCATGCGCAGTGTGTTTACTGAAGTCTGCACATACTCACTTGAAACACTTTGCCCTTACTGGTCGCCTGTTCCTGGAGGAAGGTCATGCACCCGCTAAACTCTCCCATTTTCTCTGTTAGTGCACATTCCTGCGCCCCCTCGCCCCACTCCTGAGATCTTACAGGAAACTGCTGATCACCAGTTTCAGGTGTTTTCCAACTGTTGGGAGACGGCCTTTCCCTGGCGCGGCTGCAACCAATTACTGTTTTAGAGAAACGGTTTAACCACCGCCTGAACATCATCTGATGGTCTCCAGACATTCCTGGTTGGGTGGGCGCTCTCCTTCCCTGCTCATGTCTGTCTAGCCACTGACTCTAACAGTGAGTGGAGTTCCACAGTACTTGTCTTTTTGTAACTAGCTAATTGCTTTATGTTAATTTTTAACAAAAAGGCCTGGACGCTGTTTTTGATAAACGATTTTTATGCAGCCTGTTTTATAAACTCCCTGGTTCTTTCTGTGATTGATATTTTTCTCTTCCTCTCTGCTTAAATGCTTCATTCTACTCATTCTTCCTACGTCTTGCTTTCAGTGTATTTTGTTCTTCCTTTCCTGTGTTTTCCTCTTTCTTCCTGTTTTCCATGGTGTAACTGGAAGGGAACGTTAGAATCCATGAGTAGCAGACCCCCCTCTTGAGAACTAAGCGCTGCAGTAGGAAAGCTATTCCGGCTGTTTTCCATCACTGTAGACTCACTGGGAAGGATCGGAGTGTTTTCTCCTCCTCAGCCAGGTGGCTGCCTTTGCATTTCTGCCATTGGCCTACTCTTAGCCACGAGAAGTCCTCTTTCCTGCTTTGAGGAAGAGGAGACCATGCCAGGACTGCCACGTGGGCTGCCCTGAAGAAAATCGCATGGGCTCACTGAGGCTGTCACGTGTTTTACTTTCTGAGAAGATGAGATGAGCCCTCCCCATTTCAGACAGGAATGTGACCAGGTGCTGGAGCCTCCAGGACAGTGAAGGAAGGGGTCTGGGTCCCTGCTCGGTCCTGAAGGAAAAGGAGCAGCTTCCAGAAGGCAGGAGAGATGTGAGTGCTGTGATGGGCTATACCAGCTTGGTTCTGCATGTGATTAGAAAACCAGGAGCCTTGGCCACCCAGGCAGAACTGGAAGCTCCCATCCCTGTCTTGTTCTCTTTGCATAGTGTGGACAAAAACAGTCAAGCTCTATTAAATATTTGAAGAGGTTTATTCTGACCAAATACGAGTGACCAATAGCTCGTGACACAGCCCCAGGAGGTCATGAGAACAAGGTAGTTGGGCTACACCTTGGTTTTATACATTTTAGGGAGACTTAAAACATCAGTCAATACATGTAAGGTGTACATTGGTTTGGTCAGGAAAGGTGGGATGACTTGAAGCAGGGGCTTCCAGGTCACAGGTAGACTCAAAGAATTTCTGATTGGCAATTGGTTGAAAGAGTTTTTATCTAAAGACCTGGAATTAGGCTGGGCACAGTGGCTCACGCCTGCAATCCCAGTACTTTGGGAGGCTGAGGCAGGTGGATCACCTGAAGTTGGAAGTTCAAGACCCGCCTGACCAACATGGTGAAACCCCATCTCTACTAAAAATACAAAAAAATTAACTGGGCATGGTGGCAGGCACCTATGATCCCAGCTACTTGGGAGGTTGAGGCAGGAGAATTGCTTGAGCCCAGGAGGTGGAGGTTGCGGTGAGCTGAGATCACACCATTGCACTCCAGCCTGGGCAACAAGAGCAAAATTCCAAATTCCTTCTCAATAAATAAATAAATAAATAAACAAAAGACCTGGAATCAATAGAAGGAAGTGTCTGGGTTACAATAAGGCATTGTGGACAGCAAGGTTTTATGATGCAGATGAAGCCTCCAGGTAGCAGGGAATAGATTGTAAATACTTCTTATCAGACATAAAGTATGTGATGATGTTAATGCTGGTCAGCTGTGCCTGAATTCCAAAAGGGAGGAAGGTATATCGAGGCATGTCCAACCCTACCCCCTACCCCCGCCTCACACCCCTGGCTTCCTATCATAGCCTGAACTCATTTTTCAGATTAACTTTGGAATGCCCTTGGCATTCTAAGAAAAGGGGTTCATTCAGATGGTCAGGGGGCTTAGCATTTTATTTTTGCTTTACAGCAGAAGCTTCCCTGAGGGGCCTGGGCCCTCGGCTTCAGGGCCTCTGCTCTCAGGCCTTGCCCAGAAGAATGGAAGGTGCAGTGAGGTACCTGAAGGAGAGCAGACTGCTGTGTGCGCACTTCGCAGCACACAGGGGAAAGAACAGACTCTGCCGAGTTTAAATCCTGGCTCTGGTACCTGTGAGATGTAAGAATCCAGCACATTATTTAATCTCTCTGAGTGTCTGTCGCCCCATAAATAAAATGGGGTAATTTCTACCACACAGGATCATTGACATGAATAAAATATCTGATGTTTATCTGACACTTGCTCCATCAGTGGCACTGATAGCTGGTCATATAAAG
>PVKV010038313.1:0-14025 GCA_004027835.1 Alouatta palliata
TTTGTCCCAGAAGATTACCCACCAGATGTCAGTCTGAGCTCTCCTTTATGAGGTGACTCGTTGGATATACGGGGGTCAGGGAGCTGCTTGAGGTGACAGTATTCTTTATAGAAGCTCAAATGCTGAGCTGTGAGCTCCGTTGTTCTTTCAGAGTTGCTGGGCAGGTACGTTTAAGTCTGCTGCAGCAGAACTCATAAACGCCCCTTTTTTTTTTTTTCCCCAGGTGCTCTGTCCCGGGGAGTTAGGGCTTTATTTATGAGTTTCTCTTGTGCTGCTGCCTTTTTCTCAGGGCTGCCTTGCCCAGCGATGAGGCAACCTACTCACTGCCTGCAGAGGCTTTGCTGAGCTGGTGTGGGCTCCGCCCAGCTGCCGTGTGAACTTCCCTGCAGTCCAGTTTATACCGGTGTCGTTAGAACTGCCTCTGCAATGGCAAACTACCTCCGTAGCAGCAGACTGCCTCAGTAATGGCGGACGCCCCTCCCCCACAGAGCTGGACCGTCCCGGGTTCAGCTGTGCTTGCTGTGAAACTCTCGATCCAGAGTTTCCAAAGGCTGTTTTTTTGTGGGGGTGGGACCAGCCGAGCCTGATCACCTGGCTCCCTGCCTCAGAGCGTCTTTTTTAGTTGAATGATTGACTGTCTCCCAGGTGTTCCAGCCGCCTGTTGACAAGGCGCCGGGATCTGTATGATTTCCTGTGCGGTGACCCACTGCACCGGCTGAAACCGCAGGCGCTGGCGTTTTTTTGCCTGGGAAATCTCCTGGCCTGGCTGTCTGTTTCAGTCCCCTTTTTTAATCAAATGAATGGGCGGCTCTGCCTTCCCGGAGTTCCAATTGCCAGCTAAAACGGCACCCGGACCCACGTATTTTGTATTGGGAACCGCTGCACCGGGGTGCCGCCCCAAACAGCGGCGGCGAAAACGCTCGCACAGGCGAAAACAGCCGCGCCGGCGAAAACAGCCGCGCCGGCCAAACCAGGTGCGCTGGCGACCCGTGGGTCTCCTCCCCCTGGGAATCTCCTGGTCGGTGGGCAATAAAAATCCGTCTGGGAATGTGGCATCCACTCACCCTCCACACTTTCACTGGGAGCTGCAATCCTCAGCTGCTCCTAATCGGCCATCTTGGATCTCTCCCCCGAATAGACATTTTTCAAAAGACATCCAAATAGCTAACAGGTATATGGAAATATGCTCATCATTAGCAATCACTAGGGAACTGCAAATTGAAAGCACAATGAGTCAATGCTTCAGACCTGTTGTTAAAGGCTGTTGTTAAAAAGATAACAAGTGGTGGTGAGTTTGCAGATAACAAGACGTGGAGAGGTGGTGAGCCTCCCAGCACATTGGGAGGCTGAAGAGGTTGGATCACCTGAGTTCAAGAGTTCAAGAGCAGCCTGGCCAACATGTTGAAACCCCGTCTCTACTAAAAAAATACAAAAATTAGCCAGGCCTGGTAGTATATGCCTGTAATCTCAGCTACTCAGGAAGCTGAAACAGAAGAATTGCTCAAAGCCAGGAGGCAGAGGTTGCAGTGAGCCAAGATTGCACCACTGTACTCCAGCCTGGGCAACAGAGCAAGATTGCATCTCAAAAGAAACAACAAAAGAAAGTGGGATACAGACACACACAAACACACACACACACACACACACACACACAAGCACACTATGTGGAATATGCATATGTATATGTGTACCACATCTATGTTTGTATATGTGTGATGGCTTGCATACACTCAAGAGAATATTGTTCAGCTATTTATTTATTTATGTTTTTAGAGATGGATTTTCACCACATTCCCTAGGCTGACCTTGAACTCCTGGGCTCATGCAAATCACCAGCCTTGGCTTCTCAAAGTGCTGTAATTTCAGAAATGACACACAGTGTCCAGCCTTGTTCAGACTTTGAAACGAAAAAAAATAGAATATACTGAAAATAAGGAAATTCTGTCTTTTGCAACAATGTAGATTAACGTGGAAGACATTTTAAGTGATAATAAACCAAAAACAAGGATCAAATACTGTATGATCTCACTTACATGTGGAATCTAAAAAAGTCAAAATCATAGAAGCAGAGAGTACAGTGGTAATTACCAAGGGTGGGGAGTGGCAGTGATATTTGTAAAAGGCTACAATTTCATTATACAGGATGAATAAATTTTGGAGATACATTAAAAAACACATTGACTATAGGTAATGCTAATGTATATTTGAAAATTGCTAAGTGGTAGATCTCAAGTATTTTCACCAAACACAAAAAATATCTATGTAAAGCCATGAATATGTTCATTAATTTGATTATGGTATTTGTTTTATAATGCATAGTTATATTAAGGCATCATGTGTACCTCATAGATATGAACAATTTTTTATACCTCAATAGATCTGATAAAAATAAATTGGATGTATATTGAAAACTGTAAATTATTCAAATGTAGATAAATCTAATTTAGATACAAAATTAACACTATATTATTAAATTCTGATATATGCCCATTTTAAAAATAACAAAGCACTTAAACTTCATTTTGAGAATCATAAAATGATATGAATGACTTCCATTGGAATATTTTAAACCTCTTTCACATTCAAAGTAATATGAATGCTATGATTAACAAAAATGAACATATATTTACATGGCTAGTTCAAGTTGTAAATTTAGAAAATAAATTTTGGACAAATGGCTTAATATCTATATCTGCCACTAAATCCTTCAATTTTCAAAAACTATTTAATTTTCATGACAAATTTATAAACCAGCACCTGGTTTTGAAATTCATTGTGCAATGTATGTATCATAACATGTTATGTATAGCCACTTATCTCTATAGGTTAAAACTACATCTCAAATAACAAAAGGTCTAGTATACAGAATTTTAGTATCTGATAAAGAAAGCCTAATTAGTATTATATGTTACAGTAATTAAAGTTGAAAAAACAGAAGTGAAAAAATATATTTTATTGCAATGGAAAGAAATCTCAGTACATAATCACTCTAAAAAATCATTACTGTCAATTCTATCCCACATATATTAATTATTAAAGTCAATATTTAGTAAAACATTGTATTTGTAGATAATCTCCAATGACTTAAATTTTTTCAATCACTTAAATATTTATTTGCATTAACCAAGTGTATTTTTTTAAAAGTCATTCACTATCAATGTATTTTACTATTGTTATATTTTTCTCCTTATAGTGGATCTATAATACCTTTCATCAAAGCAACAATTATTTTTTAACTTTTACTATGAAATTTCATTATGTTTCAAGTTATGCAATTCATTTACACTAAAATAAAGTTTAGTCTAATGTAAAATTTATGCTACATTTAAAGCATTGATAAATGACATTATTTATTTATGACATACTCAACATAGAAGTGGATTGTATCTTATATTCCCATGGTGTAGCATACAGTATTAAAATTTAAATATGTTTAGAATGAAATAAAGTATTTTTCCTATTGTGGATGGGATTACTCAAGGAATACTTCATGAAACATTATACATGAAAATATATCCGTTTACTAAATTTGCCAGCTCTTCTTCTCAGGTAGGGTATTTAGCAGTTTTTAATCTTTACATTTAAGAATTTATGGAATTAACGAATTGAAATTATTATGGCACTTAAACTTACATCACATTTTTCCATATAGTTATCTCATTGACCTTATTTTATGTAATACAATAAACTTGTTTTGACATAAGATTTCAGCCTTCATATAAAAAGTCAGTTTTTTTTCTAACCATTAAATATCGTGGTGAAAGAATTTTAGGAAACAAAATACAACAGCAGACACTTTAGTCCCCATTGAAAATCCTTAGACAAAGTGTATTTATTAGTATTAGTAAATTTCATCTCACTAAGCAAATAAAATATATGGTCCACGTAATTGGCACTTTGCACGTGTCCTGTCAATATTTAATGTTTTTGTCCACACCAGACAAACTTACAACTGCCAGCCTCTGTGGTTTTCTCCTTGAGTGTGTTTTCTGCCCTCTGGAACCTGCTATGTCCATGCCACATGTAAGTGTCAATGAACTGACATGTTCCTGGGAGCAGCTCTCAACCAGTGATTGATGGGAGGTGATGTGGATATACCCCAGATCCCTTGCCTCCAGGTGAGATCATTCTAAGCAGTGTGTACTAAATGAAATCCCTTAGTTCCAAAGCAGGACTTACCTTCAGTTGCTCACCATGGTAACTCGCTTAATAAGACACTCCTGTATTGGCTTCTTTTCCTTTCCTGCCTCATATCTCTCCTGTACAAATGTTTCCTGGGAAAAATTGCCTCATAAATTTTATGCAAATCCTCATATCACAGTCTGCTCTTTGTGAAACTCAAAATAATGCAAGCAGTTAGACCAATAAAAATTATATTTACTCTTCTTTCAAATAGGCCTTAATAATTAGTAAGCCATTGGGAAAATAAGCTTGCTTCTTGTCTAGGAATCCTGAGAGACTTTGATCAGCAAACTAATTGCTGTCAAAGAAAGCTCTAAAAGAGAATCCTGGTCAAAGGAGGATATTCTCTCTGTGGCTTCTTTATTTGGCAGAAGTTACAATATATTCCACTCATAAGATTTCCCCTTTTGAACAGACAGCTAAAGATAGAGACTGTTATTATATGAGCCATTGGTTAGCCTTCCTGTATGGCATGGTTGCAGTCTTCTATGTTTAATCTAGAAAGGATACACGGTGTTAACATGTGGTTTGTCTCTCCAAATATGCCCATTTTGGGCTTTGATTCAGTGTCGTGATCAGCTCAAAGTATGTAGGTGGATTTCTTAATTTCCAGTTCAATACAAACATTGTTTTGTCCCCTAGTAGAAATTTTTCTCTATTTATAAAATATTTTTCTTTCTCTAAATCTAATTTTGAGTAACAGGGAGAAAAGCCACTCCTTTATTCAATCCCTTGGTTCCCAAACCTGTGTATTCTATGAGACAAAGAGTACTGTAAATTATTTTTTGGTTCTGAGGTTTTATGGTATCTAGAATTTACTTTGGCAGGTGTTGTCATCCAATTTCTGATTCTTCAATAAATTCACTCAATTCAGCTGGTCAATTTATTTACATTATGGCTTGTTTGGTGCATGAGCCTATTTCCTCACTTTATTTGCTGTATTTTCACAGAAAAGCAATATTTAGAAAACCATAATGATAAGTAATAGATTCAGTAAGTTCAGAGACAGTGCTAACAGAACAATTGTGGGCAATGAAAGACTTTATTCCAGTGCCAAGAAATCTTCTAAGAAGACTTCAAAAAGTCCCTAAACAGCAAGAATATTGCTTGCCAGACTTCCATTGATTCAAGCCATAAGAAATCAATAAGCCTAAATGGATTTAGTTAGTTTATTACTCTTGGTCCAGCAGGAACTTAATATCTGCTTTGGTTCCCTTGTCTCTTAAGTCCCATGCTTCTGTATCAGGATAAGCCCAAGTGAGCATTGCACACAGAAGAGTCTGTATCAAAGCCAAGCAATACTGAGCTTAGCCAGCCCCTATTCCTATAAGGAATTTGATAGCAAACCTGTCCATTCTTTGACCTGGAGGAAGACTATGTTATACTGGTTAAGAAACAAATGTATCTTCTGACCTAGAAGAAGATTCTATCTTTAGCTTTCAGGGCTGTTTGTTATGGAGATATCCTTGAAAATACATTCCTGCAGAAAAGTTGTCATAAGACATACAGGAACACCACAAAGCATAGTCTGCCAGCAGCTTCCAAGACAGGAGGTCTGATAATTGTGCCTTTGGTCTCTGCTTTTCAAAAGTTGAGCATTTAACAGTAGTAGTACCAGATAGCTCTTGATGTGCAAAAGCCGTAATATTAGTCCATGTATTCTTTCAATTAAAATTCTACCACTATTACCACTGTTAAGGATTGCTGAATCTAACACTGAGGTACATAGAGAGAAGGACTAACTGATAAGAGTTTGAGTCATATTGCTTATATTGAGTCATAGTCAGAATAATGAGAATTACCTTATTATTAAGAGCTTCCTATGCAGGGCATGTCTTATGCAGGTAACCATTATTACATCCTGTTTCCATCATTAAAGTCCCCTTTTTTCTACCTATTCCATGCTTCTTATCACACTCCTGAAGTCTTGTCCTCTTAACATGCTTCATGTCTAGGCTAGTCATTAGTGACTGCCTACAAACTTATATGAATTCATATCTCTGACCATGTCTTAATTATGAAAAACCAGATATACACCTTAAAACCCTACCTCTTCTACTTTTTAAATTTATTAATTACTAAATTTGAAAAATTGATGAGGACATAAAAACTTTTATCAATAAAATTGCTATTGATGTGTAACTACTAATTTGGGGGCAATTGGGGGAAATATTAAAGAGAATAAATTAATTTCTTATTGCTTTATAAAAATACATGAGGAGACCCCCTATGAACAATTATTCATTTGTGTATTTATTATCACTGGGCATCAATCCACTGGCCAATTAGAAGAATCTGTGGAGTTTTTAAAAACTTTCCTTTATCCAAGCCACAATTCAAGTACATGTAATTACACAAACACATAAAAATCTGGGTTGAGAAAAATGTATTAAGCATATATTTAATATCTAATGTTTTCTAAACCATCATTTACATTTATTCAAGTGCAGGGAAGTTTTATAGACTGTGTGAAACTTTTTAATCTTTAGCTAACATTTCTTCTACATGATAAAACACATAATTTTTTAAGTGGAAGTGAATGCTGTGATGCAAATATATAGTGATTCATTTTTATGGTTCAGAGAAAAATAGTAACAGTCATTCATGATATTCAAAGCAACTGTTAAGTCTTTATTCATATTCTGTTTTACAGAGTTTGTGGATTATTAGAACACAACATTCAGAGGCCTGTGAAACTGCCTTAATGATAACTGCTCATGCATTTAGTGCTTCAGAATATCCATGAATATAGAAATCAATTATGTGAGCAGGTGCACCAAGTAACTAGGTTTTATGCTCACTGGGACATCACAACATTTAAATTTGATAAAGTTAATCCCCAAATATATACATTCATACACCACAGTAAGTAACAGACATTCATGAAAATGCAAATTGAGAAATCAGGAGAGGGGCTGTACCCTGCACACCAGAGGGGCAGAGCTGCCCAAGGCTCTGGGAGAGCCCACCTTTTGCCTCAGCGTACCCTGGATGTGAGACATAGAATTAAAGAGATCATTTCAGAGATTTAATATTTGGCTGCCCTGCTGGATTTCAGACTTGAGTGGGGGCCACAGTCGCTTCATTTTGATCAATTTCTCCCATTTGTAATGGGTGTATTTACCCAATGCCTTTATCTCCATTGTATCTAGGGAGCAGCTAACCTGCTTTTGATTTTATGGACTAACAGGAGGAAGGGATTTGCTTTGTCTCAGATGTGACTTTGGACTTGAATTTTTGGGTTAATGCTGGAATGAGTTAGGACCATGGGGGACTGTTGGGAAGGCATAATTGTGTTTTGAAATGTGAGGACAGGAGATTTGGGAGCGATCAGGGGTGGAATGGTGTGATTTAGCTGTGTCCCCACCTAAATCTCATCTTGCAGTGTAGTTCCCATAATCCCCACATGTCATGGGAGGGACCAGGTGGGAGGTAATTTAATCATGAGGGTGGTTACCTTCATGCTGTTCTTGTGATAGTGAGTGATTTCTCATGAGACCTTGTTATTATTATTATTTTTTTTTAGAAAGGCAGACTGCCACATGCAGCACCTCATTTGGATATGTCTGGAGTCTTGGAAGCTTGACAACCCTACTTTTTCCTTCGAATGGACCTTGAGAGCTTCTTTGGAAGTTCTAGCAGGGGAGAACACCTACTTGTATACCCTTGACCAAAGACCAGTCCTCCTCTCTCAGGGATGGTCATTCTTGTCAACAAGAGCACAGCTTTGGGAGGGACACACATGGAGCGGTGACAGAGGAAGGGGACAACTGCCTAATCAGACAGATCAGCCAAATCAACCCCGGCTATCAATGGGGAAACAGATGTTGCAGCCAGATCGCCCTCACCTCTGAGATCTGAAGGATTTATAAGGGCCTTTCCCCTTTTTCTTGGCACTTCTCCTTCCTGCCATCATGTGAAGATGGTCGTGTTTGGTTCCCCAGCCACCATGACTGTAAGTTTCCTGAGGCCTCCCAGTCATACTGAAGTGTGAGACAATTAAACCTTTTTTTCTTTACAAATTAGCCAGTCTCAGTTATGTCTTTATTAGCAGTTTGAGAATGGACTAATACATTCCCTCCTGGCCACAACAATTAACCTGTTTCCTACAATCAAAATGTGTTCAATCCTCCGTGCACAGCATCAAAGTCTTCTCCCCTTAGGACGTCAGCCCTGAGTCCAGAATTTCAGTGTCTAAATGATGTTTTGATAATGATGAGGCTCTTTGTGTGTGCTTTCTTGTGTAGAGTTCTTTGTATATGATACTTATTGAGCTATGTACTTGTGAAAGAAGAGGCTAGTTATCTGCCTTTCCACTCACCCACCATGTAACAGTGATAGAGAGGAATGATAACCCCATGAGGCATTCCTAATCAAAACAAGAGAAAAATGAGCAGCTGTAAGTGCCCTACCTATGTAGTAAGAGATTTTTGCAGGCTAGAACATCTGTTCCAAGACAGAACATTACAAGTTGATGATTTGAATATGAGGATGCAGAAGTTTCCAAGCCAATTTTAAACTACATTTGACCATATTTTCCTTTTGTATAGAGAATCACAAAAGATGAGTATTAGAATTAAGAAATCAGTAAACAAAGATAGATGTGAAATTGCTACTTCCTCTTTTAGAAACACCCTTATGCCTAACCTTTTTCTTGAACCTAAGAAGATGATTTTTCAGGGAATTGAAAAAGGCAAATACTGAAAGGGAGAGGCTAGAGACAAAAACTGAGAAATATTAGGAACATTGATGTCATATGAATCATGAAACACAAAATGCCTAGGATTTTCAATATCTAATAAACTCTCACGTTATAATAATCTTCATCATGTGTTTGCTGATCTCAGTAAGGTGGTGTAATAACACTAAAAATAACTCATACTCTTAACACATCAAGTTGTTTTAAATGAAGGCCCTTCAAAAATGAAGACATAAGCCCCTCGTTCTATTTGGATGAATGTGTCTGAGTACCTGGCTGATCCTTCTAAACCCTGTTTAATCTGAGGACATCGTTCTGTCTACTTGTCTTACATTACTGCCACATCTATCTGATATACTTCTCTTTAAATAAAGACGTTTAAGAGCTTCTGCTTCCAAAGGACAAGTAAAACTTGTAGGCTCTTAGATAATGTTTCTGCAGAGGTAATATTGGGAGTGGGGAGTTTCTGTCAACAATAGTCTATACATTTTCATAGCTTACATCCCTCTAATCATTATTTCAAAAAAATCGGTGTTCTATTATGGAAACAACATATAGACATTGAGTCATGTTGTAAAATACAGTAATCTTAAGAACACAGCAGATTGCAATAGTACTTTGGGCATTTATATTATTGCAACTCATGTTCTTTTAATGGCAACCGAGCCCTTTAACAGTAATGCTACATTCTGAAAGTATTAAACATAACACAATTGAGAATTACTTTCTAAGGAAATAAGGATTCATGAAAAAAATACTTGTTTTTCCAAAAAAGTCACCTGTTTCTTTTTAAATAATGTGGTTCTAACTGATTAAAAAGATTAATAACTGCAATGAGGAAAAATTTGAACCGAAGTAAAAACATTAGCAGTCTAAGCTTCACTAAACAATCTTTCCCTACACAGTAGCTTAAAGACAAATGAAATCTAGACACACAGACAGCATCTCTCTCTATGCCTCACACAGATACACACACATTATCCTAATTTTAGGTAGATGGGTAGATAGATATCAGGATTATGTATAGATGTATATGTAGAGTAGAATCATTCTTAACTACTTTTAACTAAGCAGTTTCTGTGCCAGATAATTTGGCTGTTTTCTCTCCAAAGCATGATAGTATTTCCCAGCACAATGAATGACTGCATCTTTTCTTAAGTGGTAAAAGCAAAACAGTATTGAATTTATATATATATGTGTGTGTGTGTGTGTGTGTGCATATATATATATTCTGGACTACCATTGTATATATATATATATATATGTATATATATACACACACATATGTGTGTATATATGTATGTGTGTGTGTATATATATACAATGGTAGGCCATATACACATACATGTATATATATATATGTGTGTGTGTATATATATACACATACATATATATGTATACATACACATATACATATATATGTGTATGCATATGTATATATATGTGTGTGTTTGTGTATATGTGCGTATATATATATATATATATTCTGGCCTACCATTGTGTGTATATATACATATATATACACACATATGTGTGTGTATATATATATGTGTGTATATGTATACAATGTTAGGCCATATACCCATATACGTATATATACATATATTTGTGTGCGTATATATACACACAAATGCATATATATGTATATACGTATATACATGTGTGTGTATGTGTGTGTGTGTGTCTGTGTGTGTGTATATGTATATATACCTTGGAACCTCAGAATCCATCAATTAAATTATATTATTAACAAGAATCAATTATGTTTGTTCACAAATGAAACTTATAGATGTGGGAAAAATAGCCTTTTTTAAAAACTATATATAATGCTTGTAAAATCTCAAATGTGAGTTATCAAAAGAAAGTTTACAACGTGGGAAAGAAATTGTAAACATTTCTTATTATAAATCACGAAAGTTAGTAGGAGCTTCAAATCAGTTTGCTATTCATGGACGTTTGTTCTTGTGCTTCGTTTGTCCTAAATGCCTGGAGTAAATACTATTTGTTTCAGGTTAGGTATAATGAGTTTGTTTCTCTTCTTAGTGGTAAGCTCAGAAGTAGACAAGTGACTCAGTTCTAGCTGTTGGAACAGTTTTATCACATTTAGAAATGAACTCAGATGAAGGAGCCATGTTCTCCTTTGGGCATCAGTATATAAAAATGTAGCTTTGATCATAACAAAGGGAGATGACTACACAGGATGGCGGGGTCAAAAGTAGGCAGTAGTCCTTGAAAACATCATTGAGACACTGAATTAACCAAACCCTGTTGTACTTAAAAACATCTTATTTGAAACAATATATCTTATTGTTTGAATTTTCTATTACTTCTTGCTGAAACGATCCTACTGAGTATATTAATAGTAGGCCAACGTTTTTCAAATGTGGCTCTATACTAGGCTTTCTTGAGACATTAAAAAATAGCAATGCGAAATACGCAGCCTACCCAAGGTAACATACAATCACCAGGCATTGGTAATTTAAAAATTCATCCGTTTGACTCCATTTTATAGCCCATGTTCAGGAGCAATAGGTACAAAGATGAGTTTTCTCTACAGTATTGTAAGTCTTTGACTCAACTGCCTCTTCTGTTAAATAAAAAACAGATTTTTGAAGTCTGTGTGAGCTAAAGCTCTTAAGATCAGGAGAGCAATCTGCCTCTTTATTCTATGTTGGAACTGCTTTATCTTTTCTCCAGTATCTCCAGTGAGCTAGTTTAAGTCGCTACAGGCCCTTCTCTATTTCTACCTCTGGAAACATCACTACTGGGCAGAGTGTTCACTTTCTTAGGGAAACAGTTGTTTATGCTTTCATTATGTGACATATTATTTTGACAACTGCTGTGTAGTCATTGGGAAGAGGAGGGACTCAAACTAGACTGGCTGTATGTTCATTAGCAAATAATTAACTTCATTATGTGATAATAATGATTATACTAACTGCTTCAAATCCATATCAGTTTGTTTTTGTACATTTTAATAACTGAACATGGAAATTTACATGAGTTCACTGCAGGAAAAAAAAAAAAAAGCTACTCTTACCTTTTCAGCAACTTGAATTACGGTAACTAAATTCTAGCCTTCCTGGAATTGTATTATAAATAATACCTGTTTTCTAGGAGTGTCCCAAATAATTGATCTATTGATGGTGTTTTCTTTCTTATCATTTTAAACTGTTATTTTATTTGTTCATTTATATCTTTACTGTATTTCAATGAGATTTTTAGAAGAATGTGTTATATTTATGTTATTGGAGTCTCTTTATGTTTCATTATATATTATAAAACAAGATATAATATAGCCACAACAAAAGTAATGCCAGGGATAACTAGCTGTTTATATAGCTGTAACTATAACTTAACTATAACTGTAATGGCACTTATACATGTCTCCTGATGTTAGATGTGTTTTACAAGTGTCAATTAGGTCAAGTTGTTTAATGACATATAGTTTGTATCCTCTTTATGCTTATTGATTTTCTGTCTACTTGTTCTGTTAATAAGAAAGAAGTGTTGAAACTTCCAACCATAATTATTGATGTGTTTATTTATATTTCTAGTTCTGTCAGTTTTGGAACTTGTATTCTCTAGTTCTGGGCTATAGGTGCATTCACATTTAGGAGTTTCACGTTCTCTTAAAGAATTGACTGCATTACTATGTATTTTCTCTCTTTGTCTCTGATAATATAATTTTGTTCTGAAGTGAGTTTTGAGGTGGTAACTCTTAGTTCCTGGGTACACTACCAAAATATTCTATGTACAAAATCATTAGTCATTGCAGGCTTACCATTTTTGTCAAGAAGGTTTTTGTTTTGATTTTTGACCACCGATTGAATTTCAGTTTTTCCCAACCACTAAGGACATAATAATTATGAAACTAGTTTTGAAACTTAAACAACTGGCTCTTAAATTATTTTCTATGATAGTTTTTTATATGTACATTTATCTTGGGTAATTAGCATTTTCATAAATGTCAATTGTTTTAGATAGAAAAAATGATACACCTTTGTTCAAGTTTTGGTTTAAATTTTTTAGTACATCGATTTCCTTTATACAGCTAAAACATTTTAAAATACTTTGGTGTTCTTTTTCATTATTTTCAAAAAAATTATTCCCTATTTATATTTTCTATTAAGCTATTGCTTAAATATTTATGTTACATAGACTTTTATCTTATGATAATTTACATCACAAATGTCTTTATTACATTTTCTTCTGTAGTGATCTAAGATTCTCAGACTTTCTACAAAATTTGATATTCAGATATCTTATTTTTTATTGATAAGAGTTTCTTTAGAAATTAAGTGATTAAGTCGTTTTTACTAATTCCTAACAAAGCTATCTATTATAAAACTATATTTGCTGCATGTTGGTATGAGGCATTCCTTGTATTCTTAGTAAAGCATTCTTACATTTATTTTTTGAGTCCCTCTGTTTTTAAAATTTATATATCATGTCTCAGCATGTACTTTAATAAGCACATGTTACATTTTAATAAATACTTTTAGCCGTCTTCTTTATATTTTGTACTCTTTCTCTACTACTAAATAATTATTACATTTTTTAGTGGTTTAGCCATATTATACAAAGCTCAGCTGAAAAATAGATTTTTTTTAATTACCAATGTTATATTCGTTCATAAGTGGTTTATAGGAATTGTTTTAAGTGTTTATAATTGATTAATCATCTTGGTAACATTTTGCTAGTTTTATTCGATACATTATGAGTATTCTTTTTTGATCTATATGTTTTATTGTACTTTAGGTTCTAGGATACAAAGTCAGATCATGCAGGATTGTTGTATAGGTACATACATGGCAATGTGCTTTGCTGCCTCCATTCCCCTGTCACCTATATCTGGCATTTCTCTCCATGTTATCCCTCCCCAACCTCCCCACTCCCCACTGTCCTTCCCCTAGCCTCCCCACAACAGACCCCAGTGTGTGAGGCTCCCCTCCCTGTGTCCATGTGTTCTCGTTGTTCAACACATGCCTATGAGTGAGAACATGCAGTGTTTGATTTTCTGTTCTTGTGTCAGTTTGCTGTATGTTACCCCTGGAATAGTTTACTTAAGTATAGTATGATAATATGTTTATGAATGTTGATATCATCCATGCTAAAGTTAATCTAAATTTGGAATTTTTTTT
>PVKV010038314.1:0-14024 GCA_004027835.1 Alouatta palliata
CACACATGTAAAATGTTGCCAACCAGTGGAGCTCAGTGAAACCTCATCACCCATGATTTGGACTTGGCGCTGGTCACATAAGCAGTTCTGCCTGGCATGACCAAAATTCCAGACTTCTAGATGTAAAGTGGTGTGCAGCTTTTTGTTTGCATAAGCAGCTTAGGTCTATACCCAAGAGCCCCTACTGAGCCACTCTTATCAGTTCTGAGAAAGGTGGAATCCCTCCCAAATCCAAGTCCTCAGAATCCAGCCAATGGATAACACTGAAAGCAGCAGGCTTTGCCAGAGATAGCAGTGGGGCCTGCTGTGTGAGCTCTTTTCTACACAGTGCACCCCATTGGCCAAGGCATATTACAGGAAAGTTATCATAGGACCTGATGCAGCAGGGGGAAACCGAGCTGCATATAGATGTCACTTGTGCCTGTTATGGGTCCTGAACTGAACCAGTTAACACAAAACGCCATTAACCACAGAGGTGTATCTTAGACAGCCACATGGCGTCCCTTCTAAATTTCAGTATTTTTTCTTTATACTTGGCCAATTCAATCAACTGGGGCATCAACTCAGGTAAAACACAGCCCTGGACAGTAACTTTGAGCTGGCTTGAAAGCCATCCAGGGCTGAGGCAGTGTCATGACAGGCAGGACACGTAGGATGTACTATACCCAAGCGTACACATGGTCCCCCTGCAAACTTAGAGCGTACCATAGTTTGGGCAACACAGGAAGGTGTACCTAAGTCAGGCAGCACAGGTTAAGGGGGCCGCACTGTGGCCTCCCACTGTAGCACCTGTACAGGTTTTCCAGTACAGGCTATATAATCCAGTTCCATCCTTGGTTTCCCTTGCAGACAATTTGGCTTGTGCATGACAGGTGCACAGGACACCTGGAGGTGCTCTGTGGGGAACATGGAGAAGGTGGGGCCGCCCCCTCTGTCCCCTAGTCAGTGGGGTCAGGTATGGTCTCAGGCGTGGCCATCATTTTGGATACACAAAACTTGCAGAAGCTTGCAAAGGCAGCATGGGGTGTTTTCCTTCAGCAAGAGGAGAAAGCTTTCAGGAACAGTTCTGAAACACCAAGGTCACAATGCCTTCTCCTGCATCTCTCCAGATGTCTCATTCTCTTTTTCCTCCATCCTGATAAAATCAGCATGGCCCACTGAACAATAAAAGCTTTACAGATCGCTTCAATCATCTCTTACCTTCCCCCTGACCTTCTTGCCTGGCAGGGCTATATGAGAGAGAGAGATGAAAAACACTGTCATACAGCATCATGAGAACAGAAAGACTCGTCATGTTTAGGAAGCAGTCAGGACGAAATCCTGCATTTCCAAGAGATTCCAAAATGGGTTTACCCCTTTTCATGCTGCGCATTGATGCAGTGAGGAGTGTAGAACAACAATGTAAAAGCAGATGGGTGTGTACAGTAAATGATACAGACCGCACAGCACTTAGCACAGTGGCTTGACCATGAGTTGTCCAGGTCACTGCCGTTTTGAACAAAGAATTGAACAAAATGTACAAAGTAGCAGAGTCATGAAATGCAGGAACAAAGCAGTGACCCAGGACTTTACTAAAACGAGAAAGCTCTCCACAGAGCGGGAGTGGGACCGAGCAAGCGGCTCAGGGGCTCAGTTACAAAGTTTTCTTTTCTCAAACCCCCACTTGAGGTTATCGGCTACCCCTTATCTGGATGAAGGATTTTGTCTGTGGCTAATTAAAGGCTGAAGTGAATTGGCACCCCATGCAGATGAAGGGATGGTCCCCGCTTGGCCCATGGCCAATCCTAGGCACCCTCCCTTTCCACCTGAGATGTGGTGGAAGGGGGATGGGTGTAGGGAGAGCAGCCTCTGATCCTTTGATACTCAGCCTGGAGAGATGGGGTTTTTGCCTTTTGGTTTAGCTTTAGGAAGTTTGTGTTAATTGGCCTTAGGTTTCCTGCCCCCAGACCCAGGTGTTTTCCTTTTGATCCGGCTTTGGGAAGTCACAGTGAAGTGACCTTAGATTTCCTGCCCCCAGACCTCGATGTTTTCTCTTTTAGGAAGTTAGCACAGATTGGCCTACAGTTCCCTGTCTCCAGACCCTATTCTCCTGTCTCAGTAGGAGCGTACAATAATTGTCCTGTCATCACTGCTCTAGTGCAGAGCAACGTCCAAGAATACTAAACCCCGCTGAGCTCCTGGTGACACAGAACCTTCTTCATCCAACATGTATGTATTGAGGGCCACATTTGCACTGTGGTCTCAGCCATCCTCACAGACCTCTTAGTCCAGAGCGGAGACAGGCCATCAACATGCCCAACCTCACAGCAGCTCAGGATCCACCCAATCAATGGTGGAGAGCTGTGGTGGGCCAGTCCCTAGGAATAAGTCTTGCCAGCTGGCCTCATGGGGTGACCTGGCCCCTGACAAGCTGAGTGGCTTCTTCTGGGTTGAAAACGGTGTTCCCATGGAGAGGCAGCACAAGCACTCACACCAGCAAGGAAGTTCACAGTGTGACCAGAAAACAGCACCAGAGGGAACCAGAGGTTCAGAGTTGTCTTACCCAGGACCCAGCATCAAGCAAATGCTGAGTGAAGGAGGGTTAGGCATGGCGGATGCCTAAGTGTGCAAGAAAGAGGAGCCCAGTGGCTACTGAGGCTGGGAAGGGAAGGTCTTGGAGGTGTGAGGGGTTGGTGCTTACACAACTGACAAGTTCTGAGCCACAGTTTAGAAAGACTCCTCTGGGGCCTAGGCAGTAACGCCACACAAGTACACCCATCTGAACTTTGACAAACCTGACAAAAACAACCAATGGGGAAAGGATTCCCTATTTAATAAACGGTGTTGGGGAAAACTGGCTAGCCATACGCAGAAAGCCGAAACTGGACCACTTCCTTATGCCTTATACAAAAATTAACTCTAGATGGATTAAAGATTTCAACATAAGACCTAACAGCATAAAAAGAAAACCTAGGCCATACCATTCAGGACACAGGCATAGGCAAGGACTTCATGACTAAAACACCAAAAGCAATGCCAACAAAAGCCAAAACAGACAAATGGGATCTAATTAAACTTAAGAGCTTCTGCACAGCAAAAGAAATTATCATTAGAGTGAACAAGCAACCAACAGAATGGGAAAAAATTTTTGCAATCTACCCATCTGACAAAGGGCTAATATCCAGAATCTACAAAACTTAAACAAACTTACAAGAAAAAAACAAACAACCCCATCAAAAAGTGGGTGAAGGATATGAACAGACACTTTTCAGAAGAATACATTTATGCAGCCAACAAACATATGAAAAAAACGTCATCAGCGCTGGTCATTAGAGAAATGCAAATGAAAACCACATTGAGATACCGTATCACGCCAGTTAGAATGGCGATCATTTAAAAATCTGGAGACAACAGATGCTGGAGAGGATATGGAGAAATAGGAACACTTTTACACTGTTGGTGAGAGTGTAAATTAGTTCAACCATTGTGGAAGACAGTGTGGCGATTCCTCAAGGATCTAGAAGTAGAAATACCATTTGACCCAGCAATCCCACTACTGGGTATATACCCAAAGGATTATAAATCGTTCCATTATAAAGGCACATGCACATGTATGTTCGCTGCGGCACTAGTCACAATAGCAAAGACTTGGAACCAACCCAAATGCCCATCAATGATAGACTGGATAAAGAAAATGTGGCACATATACACCACGGAATACTATGCAGCCATAAAAAAGAATGAGTTCATGTACTTTGCAAGGACATGGATGAACCTGGAAACCATCATTCTCAGCAAACTGACACAAGAACAGAAAACCAAAGACTACATGTTCTCACTCATAAGTGGGTGTTGAATAATGAGAACACACGGACACAGGGAGGGGAACATCACACACCAAGGCCTGTTGGGGGCTGGGGGGCTAGAGGAGGGATAGCAGGGGGTGGGGGGATTGGGGAGGGATAACATTAAGAGAAATACCTCATGTAGATGACAGGGGGATGGATACAGCAAACCACCATGGCATGTGTATAGCTTTGTAACAATCCTGCCCGATCTGCACATGTACCCCAGGACTTAAAGTAAAAAAAAAGAAAAGAAGAAGAAGAAAAGAAAGACTCCTCTGGGGTAGGATGAACCAACTGCAGGGACACATCCTAGAGCCTGGGAGAGATCAGCAAGGAAGAAGCTCCTGAAAGGCCAGGGGTAGGATGAGGAAGGGCCTGGGGGATCATGTGACAGGCAAGGCCTACAGAGCGAGTCTTGCCCTGCAGCTGGCCTCATGCCTTGGGGCCCCACTGTCAAGAGCTCAGCACTGTTCTCGATCACTGCACAGCTACAAAGAAGCTGCAGCAAGTCAGCACTGAGACTGCTTTCCACAGGGCCATTGGTCCTCATACCCTAGTCAGCTGTGCTCTCCTTGGGTCGTCTGACCATGATTATTTCATTCATAAAGCAGCAATGCAGGGGCCATCTCAGGAGCCTTTGCAGCAAGGAAGAGAAGACCAACCATTTTCCTCAAAGGGGCTTGCAGGTGGCAGGTGACTCATAAAGACTGTCTGAATGATTGCTGAAGGTTGCAAAGCTGAACTCTGGGGACTGAGCAGGCTCAGCCAGAGGAGGCCAGCTTTCCCATGACTCTTCTTGACTAGATTTAAGTCAGTACCCTAAATATTCCCTCCGGGGATAAGAGTAGCTTGATGTCTTAGACCTGTAATCCTAGTGGACATTCTGTGACTTAAAACCAAGGAGAATGGTGGGTCATGGTCCTACAGAAGCCACAGGACATAGTGTGACTAAATCAAATCAACACCAGCTCTTGGCTGAATGCTACCGTGTAGTTTCCCTAGTGATTTTCTTCATGATTTTTCCCCTCCCACCTAACGGCCAAAGGCCCTTATAAAAGTAATCAGCAGGGTTCATACGGTCACAAAAGCCACAACTAACTATCATTTGCAGTGTTAAGAACTCCCCTGTGAAAAAGCACTTTGGTATGTAAGTGAAAGATGCCAGCTGTGTCACTCAATACTCAAGGATCCTCCTTTAGAGATGTCACCAATATTTTAATATTTAGCCTTAGAGTATGTGTACCTAGAGGTTACACTGAGTCCTTGAACAAAACCTTTGTAACCCTGTTTAAAAAGCATGATGACTATGATCCAAACCTGCATCCAGGCGTGTGGGGCACTATGAAAAATTAGAAAGCCCTGAGGTTAAAAGGCACCTTGGGAGAGCCTCCTCCAACCCTCTTCACACCCAGGGCTGACCCCGAGTGGGCAGAGGGCGCTACTCAATGGGACAAGGGCCCAGGGTCCTCTCAGCCTAGGGCCTTTCCACTGTATCACTCTGTCTCCCTATTCAGAGTGAATATTAAGAACAAAGTTGTCTTTAATGGCTAGAGAAGGTGTATCAACCAAAAGACCGTCGTATCCTCTCATCTGAGGTTGAAGATGACTTTCATTTAGGTTTTCTCCTTCCTCCTGCCCACCCCAACACACATTCATATTCTCATCTGTTCTCAAATACACAATGATGGCACTTTTGTGCTGGATTACTTTAATCAGGTCTAACTAAAGAAGTAGAAACTTTTCTTAGGATAGTCTGTGTACAGCAGGCCCCCGAAATGAGCATGTCTGGGGCAATGAAAACAGTATTTATGAGCAAAAACAGAAACTAAGGATAATCTCCTGTTGTGATCTGCAAGGGAGAGAGATGCAGGGGCAGGCAGAGCTCCACAGGAGACTCCAAAGCATAGCTGAGGATGTGGCCATCCAACCACAAATGGTGCTTTGGGTAACACCATGGTAGAGGAGTGAGAGGAGTGCTCCCAGCACACTTAAGCACAGCACCCCTCTGGGGACAACTCCTTCAAGTGGAGTAAGAAGCACTTCATCTGAGCCCACTGGAGCAGATCCAACCAATCATTAGGAGTACCTGGAAGAGACCAAGCAGGAAGGAGATGGGGGGGATTGTAAAAGAGGGGTGCTACTAACACAGACCAGGCCAAACAGCCTGCTAGGGACCACCATCTCCTAGAAGGCAGTCACCTGTGAGGGCCCGTCTGACTCAGGCAGTCTTGGTGAAACCCAAGCTAGGGCTAACTAGGGGCTGGCTCTTGAGCAAATCAGAGGCTAGCAAAAGGCCTCCCCCGTCTTCAGGGGGGGGAGTGGCCATAGAGTCATGGTTCCTCAGCTCATCTGGGGCCTGGCCCTATGACACAATGTCTCCTGTCAGAAGACGGGAGACTCTCTGGGAACTTCAACCATGCCCGTTTACACTTTTAGAAAAGGGAGAAGCTGAAAGCTACGCTACCTGTCTCCTCCCCCAACATCTGGCCAGGGCCCCCTCTCCAGATTGGCTGAGAGCCACCTCTGTGACATCATGTGAAAAATAAAGCAGATGATGAGTTAAGCAGCTGGTTGCCCTGATACTGAGACTCTAGAATTCTGTGGACAGTATTTATTGGGCACCCTCACTCCGACTGAAGGCATTTTGGACTTGCTAGGACAGTGATAAGGGCCTTGGGTACCAAATGCTCCCGATTCTGGTGTAGCTCCATGGCGAGTCAGAATACTGAACAGGAATATGAAGCCAAGTTGGCCCCATCTGTTGGTGGAGAACCAACAAGTGGGGGCCCATCTAGTTCATCACCCGATCCAAGTCTGGATGCCAGGGAGGTTTTGGACAGGCACGAGGACCAAGCCGTGAGCCAAGACTCAGGTTCCCAAGATAACCCACCACCAGAAGACCAAAACCAGGGCGTGGCCAGCACGGAAGACAACCGCAACCTTTTTAGCCTTTTCTTCCCAAGAAAGCTTTGGATGATGGCGGAGGAAGACAGATTCCAGTCTGTGAACTGGAACGATGATGGAGATGCTGTGGTCATCGAGAAGGATCTCTTCCAGAGGGAGATTCTTCAACGGAGAGGCGCAGAGAAGATCTTCAAAACAGATAGCTTGAAGAGTTTCATTCGCCAAATGAACCTCTATGGATTCCGCAAAATACGCCCAAGCACCTCGCCAAGAGACAAGAATATGATGGTAAAGTAGAAAGCATTTCTGTAATCCCTTTGCTGCGTTTCTCAAACGTCTTCATAGGACACCAATACACATAATATACTGTAAAAGAGTTAAGTGTCAAAGATAACTTTTTTATATGTGAGGTATTTGTTTATTGAAAGATGCAAACTATACAATTTTAAAAGTATGAATTTTGACATTAAACTACAATTCCCTTAAAGATAATATAAAGGAACATATTATCCAGACCTGCATATTACCTCTAAGGGGGCTGCAGTTTAATATCAAAATTCCTACTATTTATATATTACCACCTTGACCTATGAATTGTTTATGTCTAGTCAGGTCATGCTGTAGGGCATACCACACTTACTGCCACTTAAAGCATTCTTTTCTCCATTGCAAAACAAGATCATAATTTTAGGAGGTAGGAAAGGAATAATTTATCGCGGAAAAACTAACATACTTCATTTTGTTTCAGATCTACCGCAACTCCAATTTTCAGAGAGACAAGCCCGGGCTCCTGGAGAATATCCGGAGAAAAGGTGACCTCAGAAACGCTGCTCAGCAAGCGACCCATGTCCCAGCTCCAAAGAGGTCGAAGCTGGTAGCTATAAGAGACTCCCTACAAATCCATCACAGCAATGCCAACAAAGCAGCCATTGAAATGTCCCAGGGGGGAACCCCCAATGTTCAGGGACCCAGTGGCACCCAGTCCTTCATATACCCTGGTATGTGGCCCAAGACCAGTGTCACTGGGCATCCCCCGGGATATGGGCCCCTTCAGGAACCAAGTGACCCAAATTGGGAGGGCATCTCTGGAAATGTCACGTTTGCATCTTTGGCTACTACCTGGATGCAAAGCACAAGGGAAGAGCCTAGTATCCTGGTTTACCCAGGTAATAGCCATATAATGCCTTTCTGTGACATCTGTTACTCCATTCTGTTGGCCTCCGTCTCGGTCATGACTCCAAACGAGCCCTCTGACGATGACGAGGAGCAGGAAGGCTCCTCAGCTTACAAATGTACGCTCTGTGAACAGTTCAGAAACAATCCAAATCCATGAACTCACAGGCCACTAATGCCCAATAAAAGTTGCCATCTTCTAATGAGAAACACATTTTTGGTCTTAATAAAGAAAACCAAAATTCCATGGAAATAAATAATAAACAATTTAAATGAGAACTGTTGTCTGTGTTCTTTCTAACCTTCTATACTATACGCATCTCATTGGCACAAGCCAGAAGAGGCTGAGAATCCTGTCCAAGACAGGCTTTGGTCCCCACCGTCCTCACTCATTTGGAGAAGCAGCATTTTCACACGCCCAGCAAAGGATGTTGCTAGGAAGCGTCGAGGCCAAGCCCAAGAAGACCTGGTCCCCTGAGAATTGCCTGCTGGTCAGGAGAAAGAACAGCCTCACTCCTGATCCTGGCAGTACCTTTAAACAGGAGGTTCTTCCCCATGGGTCCCTCCCAGTGTTGCCAGGAAGTGTCTGATCAGCAGGTCAGCATCCCTAGGCTAGCCTACCGGGGCCCCCTGAGTCAGGCCACCCCGTTTTGCCAAGGGATTTATGACCACTGAAACATCCTGGCTCAGAAGAGAAGGGCCACCAATAGGATATGAAGTAGCTGTGTGATGCAGATGACACACATGCTCAGGAACTGACAGACACTTTCACAAGAGACTGAGAGTAACCTGAAAGAACAGACAGCTGCTCTTGGCTGACGTCCTCTCCATCCTGGATGAGGCAGTCCATCAATGGCTGCTCACCAGCAGGCAAACATTCAGTGCCAGGTCCGACTTTCTGTCATGTTGCGTGGATGCTAGTTACACACTGGATGAGTTTTGACCAGAACAAAGACAGGGGAAAACATAGAATGGAGCCTCATAACCGGTCATCTACAGCACATTTATTTGTATAATCCGGAAATCAGCAGGACCAAAACTGTAGCAATCCCGGGACATTTACTGGCAGCTTTTCCTTCTACCCAAAGAACAAAGTGCTTGAGACACTGCCTGTGTGCCTAAAGAGGCATCACACAAGGAAAGCCCCACCCCCTACTTCCTTCCTCTGAGCAAACAAACCTATTTCCATGCACACTGCTTAGTGGCTGGGACTCTCCAAAGCAGGGGAAATTCAGATTTAACCTAATGTGTGTAGGTCTGCATCATGATGGTGAACTGAAAGCAGCTCAACAATTTAGCTGGTTTCAACTGATGGTGAACTGAAATCATGATTTAGCTGGTTTTCCTGCAACGTTCCTCTCAGGAGCCCACACTTGTCACATCTCATGCCCCAAAGGGATCAGGTGCTCTGGGATGTCTACCTGGAATACTTCCTTGCCTCCTTTCCTAGGTATGGGCTCCAGTAACCACCTGGGGTTTGAAATCACAGTCAGGTACTTCTGCTTCAGGCTGGTCAGTACAGCTTGATTTTCTAGTTCCACAACCTCATCAGGAGTTAAGTCTTCGGGACACTGTAAAGTTTCCCCAACATCAACGAGTCCTGTACACAAAGAGAGACACACATGAATGCTTTTCACTTCCATAGCCCAAGGCCTGCCTGTGTGACAACACAGTTACTCAAAGTCACAATCAATAGAAAGCAAGATGGCATCAGCAAAATGACAAGAAGGGGGTCGAGTCTTTCTTCCACAGCTTAGATAACGAGCCAAACTCGATTCAGCAAATGTTGGGAAAGGCAGTGGGGAGGGCTCCAGAAAGGCAGAGGAGAGGGTCTTGTCCTCAGTGAAGCCACGCAAGTAAGAGGCGGGTCCAAGCCACACTGCTGAGGACAGCGGTTGCAGATTGGAAGGGCACCAGCCACCGCCTGGGAACCTACAGGTGATGCCTACGCAGGTCACCAGGGGACAGGTGCTGATGTCAGAAGTCAATCACCCAGAGCTTACGGGACTCGCCCAGGATGCCGTGAGTGGTGGGGCTGGGGCAGGCTCCTGAAGCCAGGCAGACAGCCCAACTCTAGAGGCCACCTGACTCATTCAGCAGGCTGGGCTGCTTCTCTTGGTCTCTGGCAGACAGGTGCAGCCCGTGCACGCACGCGCATACCTCCCCCCCCCAAACACCACATGCACCATGTGCACAGGGACCTGACCCGGCTTCTCACTGAGATCAGAAACAGGAACTGAGGCCCAGAGTGGAGAAACAATTTAGCAGAGCATGCGGAAGCTAGGCCTGCCAAACCCCAGCCCAGGGCCCTCGCCGCCCATTTGAAGGTTTGTCATCAAAGGAAACTGTGGTGTACACGCCAGTCAGTTCAGACGACAGCAGAAGGCCCCACACTCCCAAGCAAGATCTTGGGTGGCAGCTCCAGGGGTTGCCTGCGCATTTGGCACATTGCCACTCACCCGCTATCACTCCTCGACCAAACTTTTCCCCTTCTCGGAGCAATGCCTCAATCTGAGCAGGCGTCATCCCGAGCCTCTCCACCAGCAACTCCCGCCAGGCATCACCTTCCCAGTCCCTGTGAGCAATGTGGATGGCGACGGTACAGTTCTGGTAGCTGCTCAGCAGGGGGCGCCAGCGCGTCTCCAGAGTCTTGACTCCATTCAAGACAAAGCCAGCATAAGGCTGCCGGAAGGAGAGGCAGCCAAACTTCATCTTCGCAAGCTCCCGGGGCCTCCTGTGGCCTGCAGAAGCACAGAAGCGCGTCACACGCCAGCCCTCCAAGCTCACTGGCAGTGGTCCTGACCTTTCCCCCGTGTCTCCCAGGTCCCTTAAATCCCACTGACCTTGATGGTCCACTGCTTCCGTGCGTCACTACACTGACGTCCAGCGCCACGGCAGGCCCAAGAAAAGGGGTTGGGACTCAGCTGACTCAAGTCCACCTCATGGAGTCTTTGGGGAGGTCTGGAGTAGGGCAGGGGCAGCTAGAGGAAGGCACAGGCCAGACGGTGTGGTCAGTGCTATGACAGAGGTCACCAAGCCCCAGGGAACACAAGACAGAGGGCCCCCTCGGCCTAGACACAGTGGAGAGGTGGGGCTGCTGTTAGCCCTCTTCCAGCACAGAGGGGCAGTGCCAGGCTCTGCTTCTCTTCTGTTCCCCCTGCTGTGCCCCACCAGTACTCTCAGTGCCCTGGCCTTGCTGCCACCAAGGCACTGACCTTCCCGGCTCCTACTGCAGGGCTGCTGAGCCCACATCATTGATATCCAATCTCAGCTCTGCTCTCAGGATGCACCATGACCTCAGACGGTCCTCAGTCAGACATCTCCTCCCCACCCCTCTGGGTGCCACCTTCCTCAAGCCCTTTCCCCCACCACTGCACTCCATGTCAGCAGACACCCCTGTCCCCGATCTGAGCTGAAAAAAGAATGAAAATCAGAACAACTGCCGCCCCCCCCACACACATGCCTTCCACATGCCAGCCTCTGGGATGGCATGATCCTCAGATCATCAAATGGAATCCTCAAGTAAGCCAGCAGGGTCAGTGCTACTGTGAGGCCCAGTCTATGGCTGAGGAGAATGAGGCGCCAGCCCAGTCACACGGGCTCTGACTTCTCACGCCTCTTGCCTGGGTCCCTGCCTCCCGCATGTGTACCTTGGGAGAGGGTCCTCTCCTTCTGCATGGAGGACAGCCCTGTGCTTCAGAAGGAGCCATGGGCTTGAAGCCAGAACATCAGCCCAGTCACAGCCTCTCGAGATGCCTCAGAGGCTTCCCACCCCAGCCATGTCCTCTCCTCTCCCCTTTATTCACCACCCTGCAGCCACACAGGCCTTCCAGCCACTGAGGGAACATGCCAAGCTTGTTTCTACCTCAGGGCTTTTGTCCGTTGTGATGGGTGGCATTGTGTTCTCTTAAAATGCATATGTCCTAAATCCCAGCACCTCAGAATGTGGCCTTATACATAAGGACAGAGTCATTACTGAGGTGATCAAGCAGAACTGAAGTCATTAGGGTTGACCCACATGCAATGTGGCTGCTGTCCTTATGAATAGCGGGGGGGATGTTAGAGACAGTGATGCACACAGGGAGAACCCCATGAGAAAACGAAGGCAGAGATAAGGGAGATGCTTCTACAAGCCAAGGAGTGCCGCCCAGCCGACCGAAGCTAAGGGAGAGGGACAGACCACATTGTCTTTCACAGCCCACGGAACAAACGAACCCGGCCAACACCTGGATTTAAGACTTCCATCCTCCAGAACTGTGAGACGACGAATGTCTGTCGTTTAAGCCAGCCCCTTTATGGTCCTTTGCTTCAGCCGTTTCGGCAAACTGCTGTTCCCAACACATCTCCACAGGATAGGGCATGACTCTTCCATTTAACAGCACATCAAGCCCATTCTTTCCATCTGCCCGTCTTCATCTACCTTGTTTTTCACTGCCTGTGTGATATCCCATTGTTGGTCGTCCCATAATTTGCCTGACCATTCCTCCACTGATGGAGAGTTACAAGCTGCTTCCCACTTTTGCCACTAGAAATGGTATTTCCACTAACACTCGCCGTGTGAAGACCTGCTGAAGAGAATGTCTCGGCCACCTGGCACACCCATCTAAGATGCTGATGTCTGCCAGCAAACGGCCTTCCACAAAGACTCACCCGTGTACACTCCACCAACCCATCCATGGTGCCATTTCCTCACACACTTGTGGCCCTGAGCATCGTTATTCTGCTGATGGGTGACAAAATATCACCAGGTTCCTTGGTTCTGGATTACTTCTGATGGAGGCTGAATGTCCCCCACAGGGCCTGGCCACACCCATCGGGATATGTGGCTACAGTGAATGTTTGCCTCTTTTCCACAGCTCAGTTTCTTAGCCAACCCTTTTCTCGTCATCACCACAAAATCACAACAAATGTGAACTGGGTGTGTGTGGAATCCCTAGTAAGAACTCATGTAACTGGAAAGGGAAGACAGGGGTTCAGTCCCCTCCTACCTGGTGCTGCAGAGAGTACCTGCTTTGCAGCCTGAGGGGGAAACACTCTTCCACGTAGCTTCTTTACCTGCACGACAAGGAAGATGAGGAGGAAAGGTCATTAAGTGCAAAACGGCAAGGCTGGTTAATGGCCCTAGGAAGGTCATCTACTTAGCAGGCACTGGAAACCAAGAAGAGCTGGGAGGGCCAGTCTTATGAGTAACACACATGTGCACCTCACTCAGTTTGGTTCTGCTAATCACAGCAGTGGGACCCTCGGCACCTGTCTGGGTCAAGGACCACAGGGTGCAGCAGCCCGCGGGGCAGAACATCATTTCAGTAAGTTGAGTCGCATTCCTACAACTGAGCACGTTCCATCCGAAGGGAGAAAAATGCCACTTCCCCTCCCATTGTCACTGAGCGAGGGTTTGGGGGGCCTACATCCCATTCCCCTCAGCTTAATTCTGGGTAGGTCACGCTGAGCACGATGCCACAGGCCACAGAGCTGTGCACTGCCTTGCCTCGAGTCCAGGCGAGCTCACAGCAGAGGGTCCAAGCTGGAGGCAGGGAAGACCGGGCCGAGATGGGGTCGGTGTGTGTGGAGCAGCACAGGGCTTTATTTTTTTGACACAGAGTTTCGCTCTTGTCATCCAGGCTGGAGTGCAATGGTGCAATCTCGGCTCACCAAAACCTCTGCCTCCCGGTTCAAGCGATTCTCCTGCCTCAGCCCCTGGAGTAGCTGGGATTACAGGCATCCACCACCACGCCCGGCTAAAATTGTTGTATTTTTAGTAGAGACGGGAGTTTCTCCATGTTGGTCAGGCTGGTCTAGAACTCCCGACCATCCGCCCACCTCGGCCTCCCAAAGTGCTGGGATTACAGGCATGAGCCACCGCGCCCGGCCCGAACACACGGGATTTCTACTCGCAGACGCATGCCGCTTAGGAGCGGGGCTGAAACCCTGGCGAGAGCACGGGACAGGAAAGGGTGCCTCGGACGCGCCCCACACGGGTTCCCAGACTCACATGCAGGGAAACCCCAGCCCTCAGGTGCTGTCCGCAAGAGGGCCGAGCACACAGGCTCCCGTACCTTTCAGCCGCGGCCGGTGTTACCGCCGCCGGAACCTGAGAGTCGTCAGGTCCAGGGCCGACTC
>PVKV010038315.1:0-14023 GCA_004027835.1 Alouatta palliata
ACAAAGCTGGAGGCATCACACTACCGGACTTCAAACTATACTACAAAGCTACAGTAATCAAAACAGCATGGTACTGGTACCAAAACAGAGATATAGACCAATGGAACAGAACAGAGGCCTCCGAGGCAACACAACACATCTACAACCATCCGATCTTTGACAAACCTGACAAAAACAAGCAATGTGGAAATGAGTCCCTATTTAGTAAATAGTGTTGGGAAAACTGGCTAGCCATGTGCAGAAAGCAGAAACTGGACCCCTTCCTGACATCTTACACTAAAATTAACTCCAGATGGATTAAAGACTTAAACATAAGACCAAACACCATAAAAACCCTAGAAGAAAATCTAGGCAAAACCATTCAGGACATAGGCATAGACAAGGACTTCATGACCAAAACACCAAAAGCACTGGCAACAAAAGCCAAATAGACAAATGGGACCTAATCAAACTCCACAGCTTCTGCACAGCAAAAGAAACAGTCATTACAATGAATCGGCAACCAACAGATGGGAAAAAAATTTTTGCAGTCTACCCATCTGACAAAGGACTGACATCCAGAATCTACAAAGAGCTGAAACAGATTTACAAGAAAAAAACAAACAAGCCCATTCAAAAGTGGGCAAAGCCTATGAGCAGACACTTTACAAAAGAAGACATACATGAAGCCAGTAAACATATGAAAAAATGCTCATCATCACTGGTCATTAGAGAAATGCAAATCAAAACTACATTGAGATACCACCTCACGCCAGTTAGAATGGCGATCATTAAAAAATCTGGAGACAACAGATGCTGGAGAGGATGTGGAGAAATAGGAACGCTTTTACACTGTTGGTGGGAGTGTAAATTAATTCAACCATTGTGGAAGACAGTGTGGCGATTCCTCAAGGACCTACAAACAGAAATTCCATTTGACCCAGCAATCCCATTACTGGGTATATAGCCAAAGGACTGTAAATCATTCTACTATAAGGACACATGCACATGAATGTTCATTGCAGCACAGTTTACAATAGCAAAGACCTGGAACCAACCCAAATGCCCATTCATGATAGACTGGACAGGGAAAATGTGGCACATATACACCATGGAATATTATGCAGCCATCAAAAACGATGAGTTCATGTCCTTTGTAGGGACATGGATGATCCTGGAAACCATCATTCTCAGCAAACTGACACAAGAACAGAAAATCAAACACTGCATATTCTCACTCATAGGCAGGTGTTAAACAATGAGAACACATGGACACAGAGAGGGGAGCATCTTACACTGGGGTCTGTCGGGGGGAAAAAGGGGAGGGACAGCGGGGGGTGCGGAGCCGAGGAGAGAGAGCATGGGGAGAAATGCCAGATATAGGTGATGGGGAGGAAGGCAGCAAATCACACTGCCATGTATGTACATATGCAACAATCTTGCATGTTATTCACATATACCCCAAACCTAAAATGCAATAAATATAAATATATATATATATAAAAGAAAAATACTCATGGATATATTTTGAAAACATTTAGATATTAAGCTATTAATTGTAAATACATACATCTTTGATAGAAAGACATGTGTTTTGATTTGCATGTAATGACAATTTATTTTGTGTTAAATTTCAAAGCAAAAATTTCTTGTGTTGTCTTCATTTGACTATGAAATAAATTAAAATGTTATAACTAAGGGTAGTAGTATTAAATTTACACTTTGTAAATCTAATGATACAGAGAGCTAGGCTAAAAAAAATCACTGAGCAAAATGTCAGTTTTGAATAGCAATTACACGTCTGCTGGAAACATCCACACATTTTCAAAAACCAAGACCAAATCATACAGAATTCTGTTCACTGTAAAAATAGTATTTCTCACTAAAAAGTGAAGATTGATTTATGCAAATTACTTCTAATATTTTAAATGTATTAAAATATATATGTTTATTCAATTAGATGCATCAGAGAAATAAGTACAGTACAGATAAAAGTTAATTTACATAGTCAATTTTTAAAAATATTGAAAATGAAAGTGAATATTTTATAAATATATGGAGATTTAATTGACAGAATGAGTAAAATGTTCATTGTTTTCATTTTCAAAGATGGATAAAAATATGACAGCAAATTAAAAATAAATAATAGAGATCATCTCACTGCTTAAACCTTATTTCAAGATATTTCAGGTTTTAATATAAAAACAATTTAAACTACAATGTTGCTTACAGAAAGTAGTTAATTGTTGTGAGGAATGTTCATATGGCACTTTTCAAAAGTATATTTAAAGGCTTATTCACCTAAATAATTTTAAATCATGGTCAACATATTATACTACATTCAATATGAAACACAACTTGTTCTAGATCATTAAAAATCATTATTATAATTATTTATTTTTGCAGTTTCCAGTTTCCCTTTTTCTAAGCCTTGACCAATGATTCTCAACTAATTCTAAAGATAATTGCCTTTATATTCATTCTCGCTGTCAATTTATGAATAGTTGTATTGAATCTTCCTTTGTCATTATCTTAGGAGAGAAGTGATTGCACCTCTTACTGACTTATCTTTGGCAGGTTAATTTTTCCCTTCTGAGTCAGAGAGGCAAACTTTGTATGTGCATGCATACATGCATGTTTATATACTGAGTATTACAAATTACTTACTACTTGACAATCTTTATTCAAACATTCCATACTATTTATCTAATTACACAAATTTTAAAAAAAATATTTTGAGCCAGTAACTATTTTCGATATTGAGGAGTCATCAGTGAAAAGATAAACTTTTGAACTTATCCACTAAACCTTTTAATGGGAGAGGCTTTGGCATTGTGTGTGTGTGTGTGTGTGTGTGTGTGTGTGTGTGTCTGTCTGTCTATGTGCTTGAGTGTGTGGGTGCCTGTGTGTGTGTGTGTGTGTGTGTGCCTATTACTATGGACACGTTGGATTTAGTTTACAGTAATTTTCTAGTATTGTGGTTACTGAAAGAAGTCTTTATGACAAGGGAAAAGAAGTTATCACACTCTCCTTGATCACATTAAGCAACATTCACGTGCTGAAATTGAAACTTACTTCCTTTCATTCTAGATTCAGTCAGTTGGAAAACACTGTTTTAGCATCTTGGGCATCTGTATATAAAGAGTGGTTTTTACTTGAAGTGTTTATAGCTTTTTTCTTTTTTTCCCCTATTTTATTTCATCCTTTTCTATACTTTCATTAATTTAATTTGAGAAGGAGAATATGCTTGGTGCTAATTAATTCAATTTTGGGTGTTCAATTTTATTTTGTTTTAGACCATAGCTTGTATACTTCTACATGAAAATAACTATGACAACAATTAATCATCCTTCATTATCCTGTGGCATAATCTTACTGAAAATTTTAGGGTCATGTTGAAGATAAATTATGATTTTTCATGACTGGAATCCTTGCTAGAGCAACTGTGGGGATTTGTAAAATTTGCATTATAGAAATAGTGTCATATTCTCTTTTCTAGAAATACAGCATCTATACTCACAAGCAAACAATATAAGCAATGCAAGGGTTATTTGTTGTTGTTTATTATTATACAAGTTTTGCTATAAAATGGCATTAGATTTTTCTCTCTTTAATCATTTATTAAATATTTGTTATGCTCCATTGTTCTAAGTGCTGGGGAAACAGTAAAAAAACAAAAACAAAAACACAACAAAACAGCAAAGCCCCTTCTTTCATAGAGATTATATACTTTATATATCTCAAAATGCAGTGAAACTTTTTGTTGTTGTTGTTGAGGAGTGTATATGACATGTTTCTTCTAATGCTCTCAATCCATTCATAAATTGAACTAATGAAGATGAATCTCATTAGTAATCCACCAATAATAGTATCAAATAGAACATGTATTCTGAAAACGTAAAAAATTCTTACAGAATATGCCTCTGTCTCAAAAATTCTTTGTCTACAATAAAGCTAAAAATTTGCTATTCCAGGTAAGAAAATTACTCTAAACAGCATCAAAATCTCTGTAATACCCATGGGTCTTGAGTTACTATATGTGATGGTTTGTTCAATTGTTTAAGATAAAGCACCTTAGCAAATTCCAGAGCTTTATGAAGAAGAACACCTCACTGTTATTTTGTAGAAAACAGCTGACGCTTGATGTTCTCAATCAATTTGAAAGGGATATGAAAACAGGTCACATTTGCTTTTATCCTTAAGCAGGTGGTTAGTACCATTCTGCACTTTCATAGGCTTGATATACATTTCCCTTCTCCAGATACTGACAGAAATTATTATAAATAGTCCTGGGGAGAGCAATTAGGAACCATAATGTATTCTCTGTGACACTTATTAATCTTTACTAAACTCAAATTAATCTCAGTAAAAATGATTATAATTTCCAACTTGTAATTTCTCTCAAATTGAATAATATAAGGGCTTCCTCAAAATTCTATAGAAACTATATACCACTTCAACCTGTGTATTTTTTTAAATGTAAACTGGCCTTTAAAAATATTGTTTTTTAAAAAATCTTTTGCAACTTATAGCTAGAAAGTCAGAAAGTTATAGTTTAAGAGATGTAAAATGCACTCTTATTTCCAATGTATAGTCATTGCCAGCCCCTAAAACTTGAATTTGTAATTATTCTTCAATGGGGGTTTTACAATTTAAGATTCTAAAGATTTTGCACTTTAGGATAGATTCTTGTGTAAGTTCTCAGATGAAAATGTTATAAATTTATAAATAGTAAGCCAAAATGCATTTTTGACCATTTGATTTTGGTTATTAAGAAAATGTATTTCCAATGTGATTTATGTCAATAAAATGTTTAAATGTTCAGGGTAGTAATTTAAGATGTATAATAAATTCTTTCCACAAATGGTGATTTTTATTTGATTCATGGACAAATATATTTTGCTTGTCAAAGTATTATAGAAATAAATGTATTTGAAAGGGTTTATCTGAATTCAATTATTCAATGTGAACATTTAAAGATCAGTGAAAAGTAGCATAAATTTTTATTAAGTAAATAAATAAAATACTGAAAACACTCAAATGTGCACAGAGAGAGAAATGTTTTCTTTTCTAAAATTATATGAAAATAAAAATGTCTTTGTTAAGAACAGATGAAGATATTTTTAGGTAGCTGTAGGAAATAATAATATTTCTAAGCAAACTTTTAAATAAGTTCTAGGATTTCCAATGATATAAAAATTATCCTTCTGCAACCAGGGGCGGTACCAGAATCCAGCTTAGACATTTACCATATCTTCAGGTTCTCTGTGTGACTTTGTTATTTTCCTGTAGAGTACACACGTGAAGGAACAGGACCTGTTTATTCCATGTTATTTGAAAATGTGTTCAGCAACCCCGAATGAACTGCATGAAATACACTGACTTAGTTTGTTTTTGCTTTTTGTCTTTTAATTTTAAGTGACAATTTAGTTTGGCTACAATGAAATGAAGGAAAATGTGTCTACTAAATGCCCCTCTTCTAGAATGGGAAACATAAAAATTAAAATTTTCACCATAATCAATCAGATAATCTGATGTGAACTTGCTTTGAATCACTGAGCACATATTTTGACTTCAATGATCATGTACCTCTAAGAGTTAAATTGGAGAATTCTAGAATGTTATTTTTCTAATAATTTTATAAAACAATATACATCATGAGCATGCATTTATTTTGTGTTGTTTGCTATGTACTCAGAATCATATTATGTGAAATAGTCTGTAAAAGTACTATATCACTTTATAGCTTATAATTAAATTTAAAAGCAGATGTAACATTATTCTTATTTTTATATAATTAATGTCACCAATTTTTTGTTATTAAATATTTTCATAGCCTTTGGAAAAGAAAATGTATACTCAATTCATCCAGTTTTGCATATTTCTTTTTTTTTTCTTACAAACAATAGATTTGTGCTTTGGTTTTATAGACAGCCCCAGTGGTGTGATTGATAAAAAGTTGTTGTCAAACAAAAGTACGCCCATAACTGTGATAGTTAATACTGACTGTCAACTTGATTGGACTGAAGGATGCAAAGTTACGGTGTTGCCAAAGGAGATTAACATCTGAGTCAGTGGACTAGGAGAGGCAGACCCATCCTGAATCTGAGAAGGCACCATCTAGTCAGCTGCCAGCACAGCTAGGATAAAAACAGGCAGAGGAACGTGGACGGACTAGACTGACTAAACCTTTTGGGGTCCATCTTTCTCCCGTGCTGGATGCGTCCTGCCTTTGAGCATTGAACTTTACAAGTTCTTCAGCTTTTGTACTTTTGTACTTATACCAGTGGTTTGCCAGAGGCTCTCAAACCTTTGGCCACAGACTGAGGGCTGCACAATCATCTTCCCTACTTTTGAAGTTTTGAGTCTGGGACTGGCTTCCTTGCTCCTCAGCTTGAAGAAGGCCTATTGTGGGACTTCACCTTGTGATCATGTGAGTCAATACTCCTTAGTAAACTCCCTTTCATATATACATCTACCCTATTAGTCCTGTTCCTCTAGAGAACCCTGACTAATACAATACCTAACCTCAATATCTGGCTTGTAAAATAGAAAATATAATCTCTCAGGATTAGTTCAAGGATTAAATAAAATGCCTTGTATGTGACATGAACAATTTATATTTTCCCCTTATAAATAAAGTTTTAGAGAAATAAATATGCTTTACATATTCAATAGTAAAAACATAAAGCAAATAAATGATAAAGGGCAGCATCAATGTTTGCCAGGTTTCCACTTCACGTTATTTTAAAATGGTATTTCATTTAGCATATTTTAAAAATAGCATTTCACCAATTTTTTTTAAGCAGACAATAATTTACACATGGAAATTAACTAGTTTCTCTGAGCGCAGACATAAGTTTGAAATACTTATTCCTTGAATAAAACTTGTGAACAAGTTAGGAATCTAACTTACATTCAGGTAACAATTAAAGGGCATGAGTGAAAGAATATATTCAAATAAAATACAGAGGCATAATCAATAGCTACCTACAATACGATAAATAGAAGTCATTAGGGAACTACAAAGCTAAGATGATGCTTTGGGTTTCTAGGCATAAATAGAAGGAGTCATTTGATTTCCAAAGCTCAAATAGAAAAGTGCTTTTAATAAAAGAGATGATTATAAATATATTCTCCTCTGAAAACATTAACAATCACTGAGTGAGAAATAAAGTGCTATTTATTTTAATTAAAACCAAGCTTCATGAGTATATGATAAGGAACTATACTTTGGAATAAAACACTGCATAAATGTATGTGTGTCATGCTTTATGTAATAAACACCTTTTGGAAAAAGCACATCAAATGAAGTGTTTTTGGATAAATCATAGTTTACAGACACAAAGGGATTTTATATTTGAATTGCAATGGAGTATGCATTTTGTTTTGAGCAAGAATGACTTTTTTTGTTTTCGTTTTAAATATGAATTTCACATACTGGGTTTATTTCAAGATAAACAGACCCATCTTGACGAATAATAGGTATCTCTGACATAACATTCTGACACATTTAAAATACTTATTTGCCAAACAATTACGTACATTATATAGTGTTTTGTACTCATGATCAAAAAAGAATTTCAAGTGATGGTGTATGAAAAACTTACTGAATGCCAAGTAAAGAGCACACTCTAAAAATACCCTAATTAATACAGAATTTTCAGTAGGGGATTCAGAGAAACAAATATGAACATTTATTAATATTTAATGAGAATATTAAAAATAATATATATTAATAGTTATTTGAACAGATAAGGTTTCTTTCATTACTTTCTAACTTATATACTCATACAGGTTATTCATTTTTTTCTGGTTAATATCTCTGGTTACTAAGGTTTACCATGTGAGAACATATCCTTAAACAACAATATACCTACAGAAAATAACATAATTTGAACAAAAATAAAAGTTTTAATTACGAAAAAGGAAAAATATAATTGAAATGAGGTTATTATATATAAATGTCTTAGGATAATTTAACACATTAAATTGGTATTAATTAATTAAAACATTAAATTAACTTTAGTAATTGAATTAACCATGAAGTAATCCTTTTGTGTATAAAAGTAAGCAATTGTATGAAGAGATTTAGAATGAGAAACAATTGCTTTTGCTATTATACTAGCTTATACAGTCCTCAAGAATGGAGTCAAAAAAATTTCTCAGGACAAAAAGCCCAAAAGTTCTCAATTTTATTGCTTTGTTTTAGAAACAAAGACTAAGCCTCGAATTTTGGGGTTTTACTGTATTTTCAGAACTATCTGATGAGACTAACAGCATGTGTAGTTTGGAAGGATTTATTTTTCTGTCTTAAACAGTCTTTCTTATTCCTTACTGCTATTTGCTACATTTCACAGTTCTTCATGAATGTGAATAGTTTTATTTTAATTAGGTAATGCAGCAGTTCTACATCAAGGGTATCCTTGAATCTACTCAAATTGAATGGTAGAAAATTCTCTGCAGATATGTGGCGTTTAAGTTAAAGGAGCGAGCACAGAAACATTTAATCTCATTTCACAACTTTGCTTAGCTAATTTGTAAGCAAATACGAGGTTTCCTTTACTTTTAGAGTCCTAAGTAGTGTTCTCTAAATTTATCTCATTTATAAAATGGAAGTTTTGCAATACATTATATAAATAATTTGTAAAAGTTTCATCAGTTTCCCTTTAATTAAGTCTAATTCCCTTTTTAAACAGAGGCTACAGTTTCTGATATTAAATCGCTCTCTATAACATTATTATTTATACATTGTCCAAACAACATATGGAATGTTTATTTTTTCATGTCATTATTTGCCAGTTTAAAAATTATTTGACCTGCTTTTGTGTTTCATATTGTACTGAACTTGTTGAATTTAAGGCTAGAATACTGAAGGGTCATATATGAAACCAGTGATACTTGTATCATGAAGAAATATTAAATTAGTAGGGGAAAGCAGACTTTTTATAGAACTTATCACTGCTGTCACATCAGAGAAAAACTTCTTTTTATGATGCTATTGCTCTTTTGATTACTTTTATTTTTGATGAAACTTGATCTACTTTAAAGTATCAGGTTTCTTTTTCTCAAGGGCCTGTTTACTTTCAGTCCCCATATTAGGAAGACTAAAAACTTGAGTTTAGCAATATGTCAGCAAATTGTGACTATCAATATGCACATCTACTTAGAATGCACAGATCATTTTATTTCAGAAAGGCAAATCAAATTTCAGATTTGTGGCTTTTAGTCTCCTAAATCTTTTTATTTCTTCTTTTTAATTTTGCCCCTAGTTAAGGAGCTACTTCTATTTTGGTCAAGTAGTAACCTATATTTCCACAAAATGTTCACAAGCTTCATATCAGGAATTATTACATTAAAATCTTTATATTCAGAACTCACAGACTTCTATTCGTATAGGAACTTGGTGAAATTTAAATTGCAAAATTAGATTTGCATGCCTCTTTCTTGTATTTTTGAGTGTCTGTCATCTACAACACCTCTTCTCTTCCACATTACTATTGAGTAGTTTAGCCCAGACTTCAGAAATATTTTTAGTACACACTATGTTGCTTTAGCTCTTTTCCTACACCAACTGCCTTAACGTGTAACTTTTTACCTGGAAAGGTCTTGAATCTGAAGACAGGCAAATATAAAGAAACGTAATGATCAGAATGTAACAAAGGAGGTACTTTTTTCTTCTCTCTCTTTTTTTTTTTTTTCAGTGAAAGCAGATGTATTTTGGGATTGCAGGTGTGGGCCACTGTGCCCAGCCTTAGATTGGCTTCTTAACTCCACATTGGAGATGTCTGTGAATTTGAAGGCAGATCAACAGAAATTATCTAACCAGAATCCTCTCACAATTCTGAAGATAGATCAACAGATTCAATCTACCAGAGTCTGTAATCTAAGACAGAAAAACACAAAGTCATGAATTCTGTAATCTCTAGGACAAGAGCAAGAGCTCTAACATATCCATAACGTTTTTCTTCATAGAGAAAGAGAAACACTTGTAACTACTTAGACCTAATATTTGAAATTTTTGAATATATATCGTTTAATAGGAAAAAAATGATTGTGCCAGAAATATTTAGATTGTTCTGATAAAATGTATTTTTTTAGTTTTTTATCTTCATTTTTCTTGTGTTTAACTATATTTATGTTATTATAATTTTTCACTTTATTCTCTAGATAACACCCCTGGTAGTTTTGTCTAAGGTGAGAGATATATAATGATTTTTAACTAAAAGTATTCAGAGAGTACACTTAACCTGTGATCTCTCTTATCTCTGTCTTGTGAATAACCATATATACCATAATACTAGCAACACTTTGACTGAATATCTTTTCAATTGTATTGGTTTGCATCTTGAATTTCACCAGTAAAACAAGTAGCCATAAATGTTACTAATTGCTCTGTTCTGCACCTATTGACATAGTTTAAATAAGAAAAATGAGACCTTTTAGTAATAGTGGTCAGTCTCAGTCATTCATATCAATACAGTAATCTATGCATATATAAGCATATCTAGAATAAAGTGCTATGAGTATATATTGCAAATACCTAGCCATTCTTCTATAGCATATTTGCTGTGTAAATTATGTGCTTAGCTTTTAAATTATTTACTGAAATCTAAGATTCTGTTGGAATGATGTTACATATTCACTGATTCCAAGTCAACAACTTGTTCTGGTATTTCTGAAATAGCTCCTAGGTTGTTAGCTAGCCAGAAATCCCTGGATTTAAGTTTTGCTTCTCCCATCTGTCCTTCTGATCAGTCAGTTTTCTCTGCCAATGAATGTTTTCCTAGTTGATTTTCCTTAGTTCTGACATTGTGTTATAAGCTGAGGCTTTGGCATGGCAATAAAGTTCAGGCTTCCTACAAAATACAGAATTAAACTGAGATAGCTAAGGAAATTTGCAATAGTAAAGGTATCTTTCCTGTTGCCTTTAAAGAATCTATACTGAATTAAGTGAGATCTGGATGTCATGGGAATGGCATCTAGGTTTCAGACCTTATATTATTGTCATTGTTATTTATATAGTATTAAATATTTTAGCTCTTTTAAATTCTGAATCCTAAAGAAAACAGCTTTACAGTCTACAGAGTTTTTTTACTTTGTGGAAATTAAATTATAACAGAGTTGTGGATATGAATGGAAAAAGGATTAGATCTTTGGCTGTATAAGTGTTACACATATCAATATTGGAAAACAAAATTAATAAATATGAATTCATTAAGAAAATCTATATAGTAGAATAAAATATATGATACAAACAAAAATAAAGTTTAATATATTTAACATCCTAAAATAATTTTCATTTTTACTTTTTTATTACAAAACTTAAAATTACATGTGTGACTCACATTTATGTCTCATATTGTATTTCTTTTGGAGATCTCAGCTCTAGAATGTTGCAGGAGATTGACATAATGCTTATAAAGATTTTTCTATTGACTTTCAATTCCCTGCACTTACGTACACTATATATGTATATTTTTCTTTTTGGCAAATCACACTCATTGTATGTTAAACTCAGGTTAGTTAACCTGTATGATAATATTAAAAATAACTTGATTTAATCTGAGATTATCATATAACTAACCTATATGATATGCAGATACATTTTTGCTGTATTTATTGGATATGACTGACATCTGACATACCTTTAATTAGAGACCATTGTTTTTCATGCAAAATTTTATGTCAACCACCAGGAACAGAAGTCCAAATATTTCTGTCCAATTCATCTTGATATTAGAGTCACCAAGGAAAATACAACACAGTCAATCACGGGATGGAAGAATGCTTTTACTCATACACACAAAACAGAGCAACATAAGCACCAATGCATGCATAGGGCTCCCATGGTTGGTTGCCCCCACAACCCAGAGCAATTCTACCCTACATGAACCCTTCTAAAACCACAGTACAAGAACTTTTCCTCATGCTGCATGGAATCAGAAATACTGAAACTGAAAGTGTGCCTAAGGACCATCAAAACACATGTGCGGGCTCTTTATCTCTTTGGCAAGGAAGTGTCCCAGGTCCATGGTCTGTTCCTGTATGGCGGTAACATTTAAAAGACTGTGTACATAAGACTTCTCTTCCCTATAAGTTTTATTTTCATCCCTCATTTCTTGGAACTAGAAAGGCAAAAAGAAACATTCTACATTCTGCTTTGTGGCTGTAGATATTGTAAAAAGAATCCATTCACTTTTTTGTTTTAAAAGTTAATTTCTGAAATATTTTAATGGTGAAATTACTTAGAATTACACTGGCTTGATATTGTTTTTCTTAATAAAAATTTTTAGGTGTAAAGTTGCCTATATTATGCACACACACTCACACACACACACACACACACACACGTATTTCAGCAAGAATTTGTTTTGAGCAAACTAAAATCAAATATAACGCATGAAATCAGAGTTGTGGGTATGAATGGAAAAAGGCAAGAAGATAAAAGTAAAACAAAATCTGAATGTAACCGTTGTGTAAGTAGTCATGTCACGTTTTTCTAATGCAAAATTCAAAAAATATTCCCATGCTTTACTGCTTTACACCTGCTGTTCCTTAACAAATTGTTTAATGGGATTTTAAAATACAGGTATTCAGTGCTTTTGGTGAGTGACTTTTATCTATCCTGAAGTGGTTTAAGATGAGTAAAATATCTCAGACTACAAGAAATAATTTTGCACTTGACTAAGAAAAAAAGAGGTATTAGAATATCAAGAGAAAAAAAATTCTAAAGAAATTTCTACAATAAAAAAGGTGTACCACTTGTTCATATTCTGATTAATTGGATTGTAGCAATGAGACTTCATTCTGTGTGACAGTGAAAATATGCCTGTGTAACATGCCTAGTAATCTATTACTTGGATTTCTCATGACTATTGCTTTTATTCAGTATATCATATAGCCACTAAGTATGAGAAAATGCTAGTAAAAAATTAATTCATTAAAATAGTAACTAAAAGGAAATCATACCTACTGTAGCCTTAAACTTTTAGTATTTTTTCTTTGAGATATTGTGCAGCAAATAGCATTTATCTGAGAATGTTAAAATATAACATTTTAGAAATTAATATTTCTTCTAATAGAATGTTACAGAAAACAAAAAATTGTCATTTCCTTTAGTAGAATGTGTTATTCTATTATTCAAATATGTTAACATGTCATTTGATAGAAAATGTTATGAAAACATAGAAAAGATGTAATGAATACAAGTGTATAGATGCCATTATATAATTTATTAATATTTATTTCTATTATATGTAACTTTGTTCTTGACTACATAGGGAAAAGACAGAACTACTCAACTTATTTCTTTGAGCTTCCCAGCATGAATCCTCTAACTTTGTCTACCTTCAACCAGGACATTCCTGCCTCACCCCTACTAGCTCCCTGCCTGCTCCAAATTCAGCCTCTGCCTCCAATCTGGACACTCTCCATTTCCTGCTTCAGGCCCCTGACCAAAATAATCACCCATAGAATCTTATGCACTGCTCTGATATGGGAAATCTAACTGTGTATCATATCGGTGTGTAGACTGTCAGGTAGTGGTGTATAGAAACTAGGGATTGTTTTAGCACCTGAGTACATGAGCTATGCAAAACTTACGTATCCTTCAAAGTATAATCTAATGGATCTTCGTCATTCACATCCAAAAATAATCTCTTAGAGTGGTCTGTGCCTTTTTATGAACTTCTAATATTTACTACTCTTTAAGAAACATGAGCCAGGCGCGGTGGCTCACGCCTGTAATCCCAGCACTTTGGGAGGCCGAGGCGGATGGATCACGAGGTCAAGAGATCGAGACCATCCTGGTCAACGTGGTGAAACCACGTCTCTACTAAAAATACAAAAATTAGCTAGGTGTGGTGGCGCACGCCTGTAGTCCCAGCTACTTGGGAGGCTGAGGCAGGAGAATTGCATGAACCCAGGAGGCGGAGGTTGTGGTAAGCCGAGATCACGCCATTGCACTCCAGCCTGGGTAACAAGAGCGAAACTCCGTCTCAAAAAAAAACAAAAAAAAAAAAAAAAAAAAAAAAAAAAAAAA
>PVKV010038316.1:0-14030 GCA_004027835.1 Alouatta palliata
TTTTTTTGATGTATCTAATAAATTTTTATTACAAAGGAGACTTCCCCTATGGCTTCTACTGTTTCTCCTTCCAGTCTACAAATATAAGCATAATTTGGGGTTAAATAAATGGAGTGAATGTATTCCTTCAGTCTTTCTTAAATCTCTTATTATGAAAATGTGAGTATTGTTCACTGATGAACCAAGGCACTTGCTATGATCACATTTCCTTTCTCGTACAACATTTTTTCCTTTGCTTAGCTTTCCATCACATTATCCAACAGAATTTGAGTGCCTTTAAAACTACTTACACCTCGTCAAACATAGCAGACATCCCAGTCAGTTGTAAATACCTCTCTCCTGGAGGCCTCCATCTAGAATGGTGCCCTCTCAGCTTCCTGTACAGTTTTGCAAGTAGGACTTCCCATTGGCTCCCCACTGTGTTAGCTCAGCTGTGTCTCAATTCTGCTGTCTTTTTTTTCTCTTGGCTCGCCCCCTTTCTTTGGTGGGGGATATCTTTCATTGCTCTCCTAGCTGCCTAACCAATATCCACTATTCTATTCCTACTGTTTAGTGGAATCCTTATATTAACATTATGGGTTCAGCAATGCATTCGTCTAATAAAGCTATGTTCCCTAGGGCCCCTTGTGGATAGGTGTGATCAAAGAGATATAAGTGGGTGGGATTTCTGAGATAACTCTTTTCCCTGTGTGCTTTCTTCTTTCTTCCCCTTTCTCCTGCCTGACACATGGATGCTATGTCTGGTCTTCCGATAGCTATATTGATTTTTGAGGATGAAAGCGCTTACAGTAGAAATCAGAAGGTAGAATGAAATATATCCCTGATGATTTTTTGGAGTCACAAACTGGCTGGAATTCTTACCTCTCGACTTCTTTTACTAGAGAGAGACTGCAATTGGCTCTTTAACTATATAATTCCTAACTGATAAGATTGCTTCCTGAGAAAGAGTGCATGGAGATAACATTTTTTTTTGAGACAGAGTTTTGCTCTTGTCACTCAGGCTGAAGTGCAATGGCACGATCTTGGCTCATTGCACCCTCCATCTTCCGGGTTCAAGCGATTCTCCTGCTTCAGCCTCCTGAGTAGCTGGGATTATAGGCGCATGCCATCATGCTAGCTAATTTTTTGTATTTTTAGTAGAGATGGGTTTTCACCATGTTGGCTAGGCTGGTCTCAAACTCCTGACCTCAGGTGATCCACCTGCCTCAGCCTCCCAAAGTGTTGGGATTATAGGCGTGAGCCACTGTGCCTGGCCGAGGATCTTTCTTTTATAGCTGATGTTCTGAAATTTCATAGCAATATGTCCTAAAGGAAGTATTTTTTTCATTAATTGTACTGGACATTTAGTGGGCCCTTTCACACTGGGAATTAACATTCTTTAGTTCCTTTCTTGTATTTATTTACTAATAATTTCTTTGCTTTCTCAGTTTTCCTTTTTCAGGAGCTATGAATCAGATTTAGTTATGAAATAATCTTCTTTCTTGTCTTTTTTCTGATTTTTCCTTTTTGTTGTCTTTTGGGTCTGACAGATTTTCTCAACTTCATCTTCTTTTCAAGTTTTAAAAATTCAAAGGAATTTTAGTTTGTTTTTCTGGCGCTCTTTCTTGTTCCTGGATTTTCCTCTTTGCCCTCTCCTCTCTGTCTTTTCTCCTTCCTTCCATACACTGATCTTGTCTTAGGGATTCAGTATCTTTGACTTCTGAGGATACTTGTTGTAGTCTGTGTTGTTCTGTTACTTACTTTTAGTTTTCTGCCAGTGTCTATAGTATCTGTATTTCTTTTGAGTTTCTTCTCTTCGTATGTTTGATTCTTGGTCTTTCATGTTAGGCTCTCCTCAAACATCTGAGGATCCTTTGAGATGTTTTCATGTTTAGGTGCTAAACAGTTAACTGAAAGCTCTGCGTGTGTGTGTGTGTGTGTGTGTGTGTGTGCGCGCGCACGTGGGTGTGTGTGTATTTGGTAGAGGTCATGGAAAATGATTGGCTATTTATTTGGGAGATTCAAGTACTCAGTGCTTATGGATGATATTTGTGCATTATGTTGGGCACCCCAAGATGTGCCATTTTGGAATAAGGATTATTTGAGATTGAAGGCAATTGGGAAGAAGCAGACATACGAAAAGTTCTCTGCTCTCCTGCTAGATGCGTAACAGCAGGACATAAATTTGGGAAGGTTTCTCCCTACGTCTTACCAGGAAGAGCAGAATTGTTAATCACCAGGAGACAACTGTAGACTCTTATCAGCCCAGAAGTATCAAGCACTAAGAAAAATGTACATAACACATCTTGCTGAATAATCCTTACCTTCCAGTGGCTTCTCCCATATGTTTTACCTTTCTCCACATATTTGCCTTCCCGCCCCTAAAAGCCTCAGCCCATTTTCCTTTGTCTTGTCACTTTTCCTAAAATTTACTCTGCTTTGTTAAGAAGCTACAAAAAACTCAAGTTCTGACCATCCCTTTGAGTTACACATCATTGAGTTCTTCCACATGCATGGATGATGCAAGTGTTAATAAACTCTCTTTTTCTCTTGTTAATCTGTCTAACTTTCTAGGCCCAGCCACTGAACCTAGGAGAGTAGAGGAATTTTTTCTCCCCTTACAGTCAATTTTTCTGGGACCATTAGATTTTTCCAGAGAAGAATCCACTCCTGTCCTCCTGCCCTCCATTTAGCTGGGTGTTCTTCATGTTGAGTGCGTGATAGTGGTCTCTTGGTTCAGTAGGAGTCATCTGCTTACCTTCATTTTTCAGTACATGTCTTTGCCTTGCCTAGTGCTCTGGGACCTGGAGCCACTCTGGTTCAATTATTCCCCCAGAATAAACCTCCAGTGTCCTACCATGGTAGGGAAAAGGGGGCAGTCTGGCAGATGTGCTGGGGGAAGGAGGCTGGGGTTTAATCTTTATGTCAAATTCTAACACTTCTCACCCCTTTTTGGCCTCCTAGGTGATTACCATCTTGCCACTTCACTGTTTAGACATTCTTTAATTTCCTGGAGTATGCCAGCCCCCTTACCCTCTGTGGCTCTTAGTGTCTCCAGTCCATGAGTTCTTCTGAGGGTCTGCAGTGTGAAACAGCTCAGTTCTCACTTTCATCTCTTTCTGATGCCACTTGGTATTTACTTTCCAAATCTCTTCTAATTCTGCAGTCCATTTTCCAGCTTCTTATTTTGGTGAACATCTGCTATCTGCTATTCCCCAATTTCTTTGTCTCTTCTTTCACATACTTGTTATAACGTGGTTTCAGAGTAAACAGAATAAATTTGTATTTTAACTTATAAATTAAATGGAAGACTTCTAACTTGCAGTTCAATGGAAAACTTCTAACATTATAAACAAACTGTGGCTGAAAATGTGATGTGGCTCTACTCAAGGGCACTTGGTTACTGGCAGAACTGGAATAGAACTCTGAAAGTTTTGACTTAGCTTCTGAGGTGAGATTTATTGATAAGTGGGTTCAACCAAGCACCTTTCATTGTTGAGATTAAGGGCCTGAATTCTCCTCTTCATTCTTCTTTTCTTTTTCATTTTATTTTATATTTATTTATTGATTTATTTTTGAGATGGAGTTTCGCTCTTGTTGCCCAGGCTGGAGTGGAGTGGCAGGATCTCTACTCACTGCAACCTCTGCCTCCCAGGTTCAAACGATTCTCCTACCTCAGCCTCCAAAGCAGCTGGGATTACAGGCACGCCCTACCACGCCTGGCTAATTTTGTATTTTTAGTAGAGACAGGGTTTCTCCATGTTGGTCAGGCTGGTCTCAAACTCCTGACCTCAGGTGATCCACCTGCCTCGGCCTCCCAAAGTGCTGGGGGCGTGTGTGAGCCACTGTGCCCAGCCCATTTTATTTTAAAAACTAAAGAATGCTTTGAGGTTTCCTAGTTTTACATAAACTCCGTTGGCCCATATGCTTATGAGAGAATCCCACTAGGACAGTCAGAGACTTGTGGCAGCACCAGTAGAAAAACCTCATCTGTTAAGATTGCTACCCGGGAAGTGTGCTTGAACCTACTGCAAAACCCATCCCTATCTGTTGGCTCCCACATACCCTGCAGAGATAATGCAGCTTGAGACGTCATGGGCTGCAGTTTTAGCAAAAGTGCTTTGGAGGGAGGGAAGAGGAGAGGAAGGGGGCTGGCATACTCCAGGAAATTAAAGAATGTCTGAACAGTGAAGCGGCAAGATAGTAATCACTGCCAGGCTGGCTAATTGAGACTTGGCTTACAGGGCTGACAGCAGAGGAAGAACAGTAGTCTGGTTTCAAAACCAAGATTAAGAAGAGAGAAAAAAGATCTAATTGGAAGCTGCATTAACTTTTTGAAGAGGCAGATAACCACTGAGAGGCAGGGCAACTCTGTTCATAGGGACAGGCTCATCATGAAAAGGAAATAGAAGATTAATCCACTGTGGATTCTCTACGCTTGGACTGAGTTAATTTCCAAAGACCTGCTTCAAGTCTGCCTTCTCTTTGCTCCCTCTCAGGGTCATTGCTAGACATGGAAAGGTAGCATTTGTGTTTCCCATCCATGAAATGAAACTTGTGGGGCTGAAAATGGGTGATAACCTAGTGGTGCCAGAGAGATAGATGGCTGTGTGTTATTGCCAGATACAAACCCTGGAGGCTCAGGGCTGTTTCAGTCTCTTAGGACCTTGGACAGACATTCACAGGGGCTGTAAAAGAACGATTGCCTCCTAGCTGCAGCCTGGCTGAGCCGGGGTCAGCCTATCTGAAGCTGCTTTACAAGGAATTTGTCAAAGCTGCTTTGCAAGGACTGCATGTCGAAGCATTGGGGTTTTAAATATGGTAGGAAGGCACAGAGAAAAAAAGCATTTAGAAAAAAAGGGGTTACTTGCAAAGAGGTTTGGCAATGGAGTCCAGGCTTTTAAAGATTGATTTCCAAGTAAAATAGTTATTGAAAGAAAAGAAATCAAGATGACCAAGACTGCTTTGTGTGTAGTATGTTCCCAGTATACAAACAGCAGTTTTCTCACTGGATTATCATATACTCAAAGGTGATTATATGTCTGGAGACATCAAGACTTTGGAAGTCAGGAATAAAGTTTTCCATTGGTATTTTTTGAGGAGTCCATGAGCTAATGGCTCAAGTTCTCGTTTATTTTGAGAACCAGAGCTAGACAGGGTAATCCTGCCTTTGTTTCTTGTTTTGTTGTTACTGTTTATCTCAGGTACCAAGTGCCTTCTGTCCATGGGGCATAGTTTGCAGTTACTCATAAAGGAGGCACTGCAAGGTGTCACTTTCGCTTTTACAGACACACCTGTCCTTAATCCCCGCTAAATGTGTTGACTTGATCATATAAGTTTGCTTAGCAGTTTTATGATTCATATTATTAATTGGCTGCTTTCTTTTACTTGGCTGGTTTCACTAACCTAGGTATAAAAAGGGTTGTTGATTAATGTACAAATACCTTACTGTGATGTGGTTAATAAAACTAGAGTCAAAGGATACTAAGGCTTGGGAGTTGGTTTCTGTCTGAAAGCTTTATAAGGCCTTTAGGGTTGACTTTTTATTCTTTTTATGTGCTGGAAGTATTTTTATTGCCCTTATTAAATTGTCTACTGAGACCAGGAACAAAGACATGTCCAATTCTCCTCTCCCAGGTTTCACTGGCAGTACCTATAACTGTAGGGGCTTCCTACAGCTTCCCACTGCTTCTAGTCAGGCAGAACATGGCACTCTTTACCGTCTACAAGACTAGGATTTCATAAGCTACAAAGCATGTGCCAAGGCATATTTTTCTGTAGAAAATTTATAGGCATCATTTTCACATATGACATACAGTTCCTGTTCCTTAGTCATAGGCTTATCAAATCCAATTAAATGAGATTTATTTTTCCATGTGACATTTCTGGCATGGCTGTAAAAATTTGATTTTTCCAATTATATTCCAGTAGAAAGTAGGATATTCTTTTTTTTTTTTTTTTCACATTTCTCCTTTTATTTCATTCTTAGTTAAGTGAAATGCTCTGCCAGGAGAAAAATGACTGTCCAATGGATAGTTTTTAAAAATAATCTAATAAATTCAGACACTTTTCTTTTTACACAAAGTCACATATGACAATATGTTGGTAAGTGTTTTTATTACTCTTAAACGGTTGTTAAGCCAAAGTTAAATTTATGATTTTCTGAAATTTTTTAATTTATCTTTCCTCTCTTCCTACTTCCTCCCCTTAAGAACTCCGTTCTTATTTTCTCATTTATATTCCAGATGAGACTGTCAGGTATTGAAATGGCCTTTTGTAAGGCATGTAAACTTTTTGGGGGTTGACTTTTTTTCATTCAGATAGTCTAATATCAATGGATATGAACTCTGCATTTTTTAAAAATTACACTTTTAAGTTCTGGAATACCATGTGCAGAACATGCAGATTTGTTACATAAGTATACATGTGCCATGGTGGTTTGCTGCACCCATCAACCCATCATGTATATTAAGTATTTCTCCGAATGCTCTACCTCCCCTTACCCCCACCCCCTGACAGGCCCTGGTGTGTGATGTTCCCCTCCCTGTGTCCATGTGTTGTCGTTGTTCAACTCCCACTTATAAGTGAGAACATGTGGTGTTTGGTTTTCCGTTCTTGCGCTAGTTTGTTGAAAATGATGTTTTCCAGCTTCATCCACGTCCCTGCAAAAGACATGAACTCATCCTTTTTTATGTCTGCACAGTATTCCATGGTGTATATGTGCCACATTTTCTTTATCCAGTCTATCATTGATGGGCATTTGGGTTGGTTCTAAGTCTTTGCTATTGTGAACAGTGCTGCAATAAACATACATGTGTATGTGTCTCTATAGTGGAATGATTTATAATCCTTTGGGTATATACCCAGTAATGAGACTGCTGGGTCAAATAGAATTTCTGCTTCTAGATCCTTGAGGAATTGCCACACTCTCTTCCACGGTGGTTGAACTAATTTACACTCCCACCAACAGTGTAAAAATGTTCCTATTTTTCCACATCCTCTCTAGCTTCTGCTGTCTCCTGACTTTTCAATGATTGCCATTCTAACTGGCATGGGATGGCATCTTACTGTAGTTTTGATTTGCATTTCTGTAATTACCAGTGATGATGAGCTTTTTTGCATGTTTGTTGGCCACATAAATGTCTTCTTTTGAGAAGTGTCTGTTCATATCCTTGGGCCAGTTTTTGATTGGGTTGTTTGCTTTTTTCTTGTAAATTGGTTTAAATTCTTTGTAGATTGTGGATATTAGCCCTTTGTCAGGTAGATAGATTGTAAAAATTTTCTCCCATTTTGTAGGTTGCCTGTTCATTCTGATGATAGTTTCTTTTGCTGTGCAGAAGCTCTTTAGTTTAATTAGATCCCATTTGTCAATTTTGGCTATTATTGCCATTGCTTTTGTTGTTTTAGTCATGAAGTCTTTGCCCATGCCTGTGTCCTGAATGGTATTGCCTAGGTTTTCTTCCGTGGATTTTATGGTTTTAGGTCTTTAATCCATCTGGAGTTAATTGTTGTATAAGGTGTAAGAAAGGGATCCAGTTTCTGCTTTCTGCATATGGCTAGCCAGTTTTCCCAACACCAGTTATTAAACAGGGAATCCTTTCCCCATTGCTTGTTTTTGTCAGGTTTGTCAAACATCAGATGGTTGTAGATGTGTGGCATTATTTCTGAGGCCTCTGGTCCATTCCATTGGTCTATATCTCTGTTTTGGTACCAGTACCATGCTGTTTGATTACTCTAATCTTGTAGCATAGTTTGAAGTGAGGTAGTGTGATGCCTCCAGCTTTTTTCTTTTTGCTTAGGATTGTCTTGGCTATACGGGCTCTTTTTTGGTTCCATATGCAATTTAAAGTAGTTTTTTTTCTAATTCTGTGAAGAAAGTCAGTGGTAGCTTGATGGGGATAGCACTGAGTCTATAAATTACTTTGGGCAGTATGGCCATTTTCATGATATTGATTCTTCCTATCTGTGAGCATGGAATGTTTTTCCATTTGTTGTATCCTCTCTTCTTTCCTTGGGCAGTGGTTTGTAGCTCTCCTTGAAGAGGTCCTTCACATCCCTTGTAAGTTATATTCCTAGGCATTTTATTCTCTTTGTAGCAATTGTGAATGGGAGTTTACTCATGATTTGGCTCTGTTTGTCTTTTATTGGTACATAGAAATGCTTGTAATTTTTTTACATAGATTTTGTATCCTGAGACTTTGCTGAATTGCTTATCAGTTTAAGGCGATTTTGGGCTGAGATGATGGGGTTTTCTAAATATACAATCATGTCATTTGCAGACAGAGACAATTTGACTTCTTCTCTTCCTATTTGAATACCCCTTATTTCTTTCTCTTGCCTTATTGCCTTGGCCAGAACTTTCAATACTGTGTTGAATAGGAGTCGTGAGAGAGGCATCCTTGTCTTATACTGATTTTCAAAGGGTATGCTTCCAGTTTTTGCCCATTCAGTGTGATATTGGCTATGGTCTTGTCATAAGTAGCTCTTATTATTTTGAGATACATTCCATCAATATGTTCCATCAAGTTTATTGAGAGTTTTAGCATGAAGGGGTATTGAATTTTATAGAAGGCCTTTTCTGCATCTATTTAGGTAATCATGTGGTTTTTGTCATTGGTTCTGTTTATGTGATGTATTATGTGTATTGATTTACGTATGTAGAACCAGCCTTGCATCCCAGGGATGAAGCTGACTTGATTGTGGTGGATAAGCTTCTTCATGTGCTTCTGGATTTGGTTTTCCAGTATTTTATTGAGGATTTTTGCATCAGTGTTCATCAGGGATATTGGCCTGAAATTTTCTTTTTTCGTTGTGTCTCTGTCAGGTTTTGGTATCAGGGTGGTGCTGGCCTTATAAAATGAGTTAGGGAGGAGTCCCTCTTTTTTATTGTTGTGAATAGTTTTAGAAGGAATGGTATCAGCTACCCTTTGTACCGCTGGTAGAATTGGCTGTGAATCATCTGGTCCTGGCCTTTTTTGGTTGGTAGGCTATTAATTACTGCCTAAGTTTCAGAACTTGTTATTGGTCTATTCAGGGATTCAACTTCTTCCTGGTTTAGTCTTGGGAGGGTGTATGTGTACAGGAATTTATCCATTTCTTCTAGATTTTCTAGTTTATTTGTGTAGAGGTGTTCATAGTATTTTCTGATGGTAGTTTGTATTTCTGTGGGATCAGTGGTGATCTCCCCTTTATCATTTTTTATTGTGTCTATTTGATTCTTCTCTCTTTTTTCCTCTTTCTGTCTGGCTAGTAGTCTGTCTTGTTGATATTTTCAAAAAACCAGCTCCTTGATTCATTGATTTTTTTTTTGAAGGGTTTTTTATGTCTCTATCTCCTTCAGTTCTGCTCTGATCTTAGTTATTTCTTGTCTCTGCTAGCTTTTGAATTTATTTGTTCTTGCTTCTCTAGTTCTTTTAATTGTGATGTATGAGTATGATTTTAGATCTTCCCTGTTTTCTCCTGTGGGCATCTAGTGCTATAAATTTCCCTCTAAACACTGCTTTAACTGTGTCCCAGAGATTCTGGTACATTGTATCTTTGTTCCCATTGGTTTCAAAGAACTTATTCATTTCGTTGTTTACCCAATAGTCATTCAGGAGCAGATTGTTCAGTTTCCATGTAATTGTATGGTTTTGAAAGAGTTTCTTAATCCTGAGTTCTAATTTGGGATTGCACTGTGGTCTGAGAAACTATTTGTTATGATTTCCATTCTTTTGCATTTGCTGAGGTGAGTTTTACTTCCAATTATGTGGTTAATTTTAGAGTAAGTGCAGAGAAGAATGTATATTCTGTTGATTTGGGGTGGAGAGTTCTGTAGATGTTAATTAGGTCCACTTGGTCCAGATCTAAGTCCTGAATATCTTTGTTTATTTTCTGACTCATTGATCTGTCTAATATTGACAGTGGGGTGTTGAAGTCTCCCACTGTGATTGTGTGTGAGTCTAAGTCTGTTTGTAGGTCTCAAAGAACTTGCTTTATGAATTTGGGTGCTCCTGTATTGGGTACTCCCAACAAGAAGAGCTGACTATCTTAAATGCTCCTATTCTAAATACAGGAGCATTTAGGATAGTCAGCTCTTCTTGTTGCATTGATCCCTTTACCATTATGTAATACCCTTCTTTGCCTTTTTTGATCTTTGTTGGTTTAAAGCCCGTTTTATCAGAGACTAGGATTGCAACCCCTGCTTTTGTTTTTTGCTTTTCATTTGCTTGGTAAATATTCCTCCATCCCTTTATTTTGAGCCTATGTGTGTCTTTGCACATGAGATGGGTCTCCTGAATACAGCACACCACTGGGTCTTGAGTCTTTATCCAATTTGCCAGTCTGTGTCTTTTAATTGTAGCATGTAGCCTGTTTACATTTATTCACACATAATATTGTTAGGTGTGAATTTGATCCTGTCATTATGATGTTAGCTGGTTATTTTGCCAGTTGATGGAGTTTCTTCATAGTGTCAATCGTCTTTACAATTTGGTACGTTTTTTCAGTGGCTAGTATTGTTTTTTCCTTTTCATATTTAGTGCTTCCTTCAGGAGCTCTTGTAAGGCAGGCCTGGCGGTGAGAAAATCTCACAGCATTTGCTTGTCTGTAAAGGATTTTATTTCTGCTTTGCTTATGAAGCTTAGTTTGGTTGGATATGAAATTCTGGGTTGAAAGTTCTCTTGTTTAAGAATGTTGAATATTGGCCCTCATTCTCCTCTTGTAGGGTTTCTGCAGAGAGATCTGATGGACTTCCCTTTGTGGGTTATCTGACTTTTCTTTCTGGCTGCCCTTAACATTTTTTCCTTCATTTCAACCCTGGTGAATCTGATGATTATGTGTCTTGGGGTTGCTCTTCTCAAGGAGTGTTTTTGTGATGTTCTCTGTATTTCCCGAATTTAAATGTTGGCCTGTCTTGCTAGGTTTGGGGAGTTCTCCTGGATAATATCCTGAAGAGTGTTTTCCAACTTGGTTCCATTCTCCTGTCACTTTCAGGTACACCAATCAAACATAGGTTTGGTCTTTTCACATAATTCCATATTTCTTGGAGGCTTTGTTTGCTCCTTTTTATTCTTTTTTCTCTAATCTTGTCTTCATACTTTATTTCATTAATTTGTTCTTCAATCTCTGATATCCTTTCTTCCACTTGATTGATTCAGCTATTGATACTTGTGTATGCTTCATGAAGTTTTCATGCTGTTTTTCAGCTCGATCAAGTCATTTATGTTCTTCTTTAAACTGGTTATTCTAGTTAACAGTTCCTCTAACCTTTCGTTCAAGGTTTTTAGCTTCCTTGTATTGGGTTAGAACATACTCCTTTAGCTCAAAGGAGTTTGTTATTACCTACCTTCTGCAGCTACTTCTGTCAGTTTGTCATACTCATTCTCCATCTAGTTTTGTTCCCTTTCTGGCAAGGAGTTGTGATCCTTTGGAGGAGAAGAGGCATTCTGGTTTTTGGAATTTTCAGCTTTTTTGTGATGGATTTTTATTATATTCATGGATTTATCTAGCTTTCGTCTTTGATGTTGGTGACTTTGGAGTGGGGTTTCTGTGTGGACATGCTTTTTGTTGATATTGATGCTATTTCTTTCTGTTTGTTAGTTCTTCTTCTAACAGTCAGGCCCCTCTGCTACAGGTCTGCTGGAGTATGCTGGAGATCAACTGCAGACCCTGTTTCGCAGGGTATGACCAGTGGAGGCTGCAGAACAGCAAAGATTGCTGCCTGTTTCTTCCTCTGGAAGCTTTGTCCCAGAGGAACAGATGCCAGATGCCAGCTGGAGCTCTCTGTTGAGGTGTCTGTTGACCCCTGTTGGGAGGTGCCTCCCAGTCAGGAAGCATCGGGGTCAGAGGCCTACTTGAGTAGGCAGCCTGTCCCTTAGCAGAGCTTGAGCGCTGTGCTGGGAGATCCGCTTCTCTCTTCAGAGTTGGCAGGCAGGGACATACAAGTCTGCTGAAGCTTCACCCACAGCTGCCCCTTCCCCCAGTTGCTCTGTCCCAGGGAGATGGGAGTTTGATCTATAAGCCCCTGACTGGGACTGCTGCCTTTCTTTCGGAGATGCTGTGCCCAGAGAGGAAGAATCTAGAAAGGCAGTCTAGCTACGGTGGGCTTTAAAGAGTTGTGGTGGGATCTGTCCAGTCTGAACTTCCCAGTAACTTTGTTTACACTGTGAGGAGAAAACCGCCTACTCAAGCCTCAGTAATACTGGATGCCCCTCACCCCACCAAGCTCTGACTCTTTCTTGCTCCCAGTCTATCATGTGAGATGTCTGCTTCTGCTTTGTTTTCTGTCACGAGTAAAAGCTCCTTGTGGCCTCTGCAGAAACTGTGTATATGCTGATGCCATGCTTCTTGTACAGGCTGCAGAACCATGAGCCAATTAAACCTTTTTTTCTTTATAAATTACCCAGTCTTACGTATTTCTTTATGGGAATGCAAGAATGGCCTAACATACCTTTTAATTCAAATCATAATGTGTTATAACTGTTCCTAATTAGCAAGAGAATTTGAACATAGGAACAAAATTTTAATTAAAAAATACATCTGTTGGAAGTTATTATGCCAGTCTTACAGGACCATTAGTATATTCTATCCAATCTGAGCGATACTAAATTCTAAAACATATTCAGATTAATAACATTTTACTTGTATGTCATTAATTTAGGGAGTTTATGCTTCAGTTCTGATATGCTAGCTCTTTTATTTTTGCAGGCTTTGATAAATAGTGCAAACATAAATAAAAATGTGGAGACTTTCAAATATATTCAACTATATGTAGTAATTATTCTTTTTCAAAATGTGGGAGTGGGAGACAAATCTTTGAAATTATTCAATCTGGAAAATTCCAAAGATTAGGTTATAAAGGATACATCATTTTGAATGAGGGGCCTAAACTGGGAAAGGTGATATCCAAAATATTTTTCAAAGGAAACAAGCTATGAGCTGAAGTCATAGGTGTGTAAAGACAAGAAATTAATGACTTCTGACAAGAAAGAAAATAACCACAGAAGCATATAACTAATTATTTGAAATCCTAGCTTTTTCAGAGTGGACTTTTGTTAAAATTCTTTCAAGAGTGAATAAAGCACAAAGAGTTAAGAGGCTGCTGAGCAAAGAGAAGGCATAGACTGATTAGTACTGTTTCTTGCTAACTGTTACACAAAGACCAATTTGTCATTTCACAGGAAAAAAACTAGAGTCTAGTTTTACTCTTTTTGTATTCTACACATGTAACATTTTCCTTTAATTGATTCACAAATTTTGTATGGGTTTCTGGGGTCCACCAACAAAGGCTCAGGGTCAGGTTCTAGTGACACCCATTTGTTTACCCATTGACTGTGGCTGCTTTGGGGCTGCAACGGAGGAGTTGAAGAGTTGCAATAGAGGCCTTATGGCCTACAAAGCTGGAAGTGTTTACCTTCTGGTCCTTTACAGAAAAAGGTTGTCAACCTCTGAATCCTACCTTAAAAATAAATCTATCAACTTAAGCCAATTTTATTAAACATTGTAACACTTTTTATTACTGTAGGGAACCAGCCCCACACTGCACTTGTGGGTACCCTGAGTTCGGTGGCGACAAAGGAATGAGTAAAAGACAGAGTAAGAATGAAAGTGGGACCAGAGACCATCACTTGTAATGGAGGCAGTGAAGGCCCCGAACTTAGGTTCCATATGGTGTTTATTGGTTACAATCACTTTGAGCAGTCAGCAGATGGTGGGGTGAAGGTGACGTGATAGTTGGTAGGGGGTGGCGTGACTGTGGAGCATTCTTCGGTGAACAGGAACTGGTGCATCGTTCTATAGATTGCTAGCGGTGGTGGCTGTGGGAAACCTTGAAAAGCAGAAGAATGTGGTTATCTATAGATTGCATTCTAGGCGCAGCTGGAGGGAGTGAGTCTCACCAAGAGCCTACAAGTCTGGTTACTTTGTAATGCTACAAAAGAGATTTTAAGTCTTTGAGCATGTTATGTACTGTAGCAGAGTCAAGGTCACTCTGCAGCTGGAACATGAAGGCTTAGGGAAGTTTGCCTCCCCAGAGGCCTGAGGCAGTTTGCTGCCTTTTTTTTTTTTTTTTT